>JAIVFH010000056.1:0-233744 GCA_025765595.1 Obelidium mucronatum | reverse complement strand
CCTAAACCCTAACCCTAACCCTAACCCTAACCCTAACCCTAACCCTAGTCCTAACCCTCACCTTAACCCTAACCCTAACTCTAACCCTAGCCCTTCAATGATCAACCTTTGGCAATAAGACCAGACAATGATTGTTTCAGGGACATTCATGGTTTGAGAGAAACCTTCAATCCTTCATTTCGGAACCCGTAAACAGGATCTTTTACTTTATTTAAGCGCCCTTTGTTGGCAAATCCTGAGAAGTCAAATGTACAGGGGGGTGTTACAAATGCCAAATATAAAGAGACCAAAGAGATCAAGGAAAATCCATTCCTCTAATACCTGCCACTCCTTGGTCAAGAACTGTTCCATCAACTTGAAGGTCTGTAAAGTATTTTTCGAATTGTCACCAGTAGTTGCCTTTGCCATGATATCAGAAGATTCTTATTGGAAAGACATACCCTGCCGTATTTTTTGTGCTCTTGTCTGCGTATATTTGAATGGAGCTGTCCAGACAGTTTTTTATTGCCTTTTCACCAGAGTGGCTACATTAGTTTATAGAGAAACGTCAATTCTGTTCCTGGAACTGATCTTCCACCAAAACCTAGTCCCTGGTAAAAGAGCTTGCCATTTTGGAGAAAAAGTTGGGCAATCACCGCGCCCCTAAGATATCTCTTTTGTTGAGATGAACTGAATACAGATATCAAGCTCTCCTCAAAGTCAAGAATATATGAGTGAGTGTCTTTACTTGATGGCATGTTATCAAACCTAGAGAGACAAATACAGATCTAGTTGCCATGACTCTTCACAGCTTTGGTTCCACAGGAGCGTGCTGTTGGTTCTTCAGGTCAAAAAACCCTAACCCTAACCCTAGAAGCCCTAGAAGCCAAATTATATATGATTTGAATCTGATAGACTGTGCATGGCAGGAGCTCTATGGCCCAATGGTCTAGTAGTATGATTCTCGCTTTGGGTGCGAGAGGCCCCGTGTTCAATTCCCGGTTGGGCCCATTTTCAGACAATTTTGGACTGCTATGCATTGTTTATTCATTTTTGGTTTGATCTCTCATCCCAGTCTCTGCTGCCGCACCTGCAGGCCAGCAATGATATGTTATTTCCTGTGCTTTTGTGTGTAGTACCCCGTACGTTTGGAGATACCCAGTTCAATGAAAAATTACTGGAGAAACCCTAACTCTCCCCAACCTGCTCCATGAGTAAAGAACCCTTAGTTATTTTATTTTTGACAAACATACAGGGGCAATAGAAGTAGCCTGCAAAAGAAAACAATGCAAAAATTGAAAGCAGAGCCGTGTTCAGAACATGTCTTCTTAAAAGAACAAACAAAAGCATGTCCCTCCGATACGGGGAATCGAACCCCGGCCACCGCCGTGAAAGGGCGGGATCCTGACCATTGGACCATATCGGATCATGTGTATTGTTTGGATTACAAATTTTTGTTACTTGCATCCCCCAAAAGTCTCATTTCTTGCAAGAAAATGCTTCTGATACTCTAGGGAAGTCTGCAAGCACTGGCCATGTAATGCACAACTCCAAAGCAAACCACTCACAAATGGACTTGAATAACTCAAGTTTTGCTGCCTCTTTGACAAAATTTCCCCAGGCTCTCTTGGGTTGTGCCTGTCTGTGTACGTTTGCTCATTTTGGCTGTATTTGGCAGCATATTCATTGTTTATCCCCACAGACAAAGTGTGGGCTTCCGGGCGTTTATCTGGATGGACTGAAAAAAAAGTTTCACTCTCTCTCAAAACATGAACTCGGAAGCCATCCCCACCACCACAGCAGCACTATGGAGACATAGCATACCGTCACATTAGTATGAATCAGCGAGTATACCAATCAGGTAAGTAGTTGATGATTTATTGTATCTGTCCTGCATAGCATCGCTGTTTGCCTGCGTGGCTTCTCTGCCATCCTCAAGCAGTGACTTGGCCAAACTCTGCACCATATAGGGAACAGACTTTATGCCCTGCCGCTTCCCCTTTCATTTCCCCTTTTCCTGTACTTCCTAGAGTTGCGATGCGAAAGTGGCGCAGCGGTGGGAATCTGTTGCGGCAGAGCGGGGCTCTTTAGGTTGTACTTGTGTTTATTCCTGTTGTCAACGTAGCGCTGCAGTCTGCGAACATCTTCTGGCTGAGTTGGGTCCACCCTCGAAGACGGCCGATAAGAATGCGGTCATGCAAAGCGTCTGCCACTCATAGCATAGAAGATAAACTGAATGACTCGGTAACTCGCTTGGCTTGAGACTCGAGACCTTCACTGGAGAGCGGATTGCTAAACTTGGTCACCTCAATGTTTGAAGATGGTTCAGGGACGGATCTAAAGGGATGACAGCAAAAACAACAACAACAACACGCAACGCGCGCCACGCAGTCGGTCCAGTCCTGCACGGGATCCAGCCAGAAGCACTCTACAACGTCCGACAGGAAGGCAACCAACGTGGTCGTGTCAGCAAAGTCCATGACTCCATGCTAGTCCAGCAAGCAACTCACAGCCTTGATAATCGCTCAGATGCCATTGATTCCGAAATCCGGAAGGTGCCAGAAGCGCGTCGCCTCGCCCGGTAGGACAGACGCAATGGCAATGTTGTAGCGGCAGTGTAACTGTATTGCAGGGATGTTGACGAGCGCTGCCAGGCTCAATGCGTGCTCAGACGGGAGAATGCCGCAGGCTGAAGGCCCGGCGAGTTCGTGGTGCGGCTACAACGAGATTGCCTTCTTTTCTTCCATTTTATTTTATTCGTTTTGACTTTGGATATTGACCACTTGTTGGATACAATAAATATTGGTGCAACTGCAGCAAATGGAAATAAAGCAAATAATTATCTTTAATTCTCTACATTTCTCTGCATTTTAAACTTGCACAACAAACCAAAATCTGTCTGTGGGGTTACGCAGCTTTATTTTGTTTTGAGAGAAATGAGAATAAAAATCAAGAGGATGACAGTGTCAAACTGACCCCTAATGCAAATATTAAATAGATTGTTTTCCTATACAGAGGCTTGACTTGGGGAACATAAGGTCGAGGGTGTGAAGTACTTGCCTTTGCCTTAAGAACACAGCTTCTTTAGGCCTCAATCACCGTCAATTACAATGGATGTGCTACTGAAAAAAGCCTCCCACATGGACAGAAAGTCAAGAAGATTTTTTGTATTGTGGAGACTAGGTAGATGACTAAAAGCACCCTCCCTAACCAGCTTTATCACATTCATTGAAATAATCCCCATCCCTAACCAACTGCATGACCCTGAAACAAAACCATTCTCCCAGACGGGGAATTGAACCCCGGTCTCGCCCGTGACAGGGGCGGATACTGGCCACTATACTATCTGGGACCATGCTTGTGCTGAAACCTACTGCTTCACTTTCACAACCTTGATTATCCAAACTTAAATACCAACAAACTGCGCGTCTTTCCACTAGCTGATTAGGATCAGTTTACAGATGACATTTCTTTTCAAGCATGCTGTACACACAGACTCAACCTGACTGATTAGCTGGCTTTGCTGTGAACAAGACTTTGTGTCAAGCAAACCTTGCTTAGTTGCCATGTTTGTTGCATTGGAAACTGAAACCTGGACTGAGATCCCAATATCAACAGTTCTGCCAACAAGCATCTGGCCATAATCCTACATTACACACTGAGTCCCTACTCAATCTTGGAGATAATACAATCCAGCAGCCTGCTTTCTTGGATTGCAGATTGTCTGTCCCACTACCCTCAGAGAACAGTTGCTTTTGTCAGTTGAATTTTGCAGCAACCTGAACTATCACGTTTCAAGATTGTAGTCCAAGACTGCTTATAACTATGAGAGAAAAGGGCAAAAATTCTGCTCACAGAATGTTGAGCTTAAATATCTGTGTGTCTGCAGAACTGCACCTGCATGTACCACATCCCCACCATTTCCGGCCCCTAAAACTCTTAAACATAGGGTTGCGCTGCACACCAACAAATTTCATTGTGACAGAAAAAAAATAGTGCATTTTTGATGTCTAATATGTTTGCTGTGTGCATTTTGTCTAAAAAATGTCTAGTGTGCTCCCAGCTGCTACGGTACCATTCCATAGTCTCTACACCATTGACATCTTCAACTGTTCTGCTCCATACAGGGATCGAACCTGTGACCTTGGCGTTATTAGCACCACGCTCTAACCAACTGAGCTAATGGAGCTCTGGCTTAGCATTTTGGTTTGAGAAAACCCGTTTATAACTTAAACAGTACTACGACTGAAATCCACCTTTTGCTTAGCTGCTTCCAGCTTCATTGCAAGCAAAAGCTGGCTTGATCCATGCTATTTGTTGTTTTTAGCCCTCAGTGTCTTTTACTTGACTTTGCTCTTGTCTGCAGACAAAATTGTAAAAATAAAAGCTGTTGCCGTTGTCCTCAAACTTTCCCTCATTGACTAAAACACAATTCATGCTTTCTGGACTTCTGGTGCACATAATTTGGTCTTGACGCATCTTTTTGATGATACCCCATTCTCATGAGCCACAATCTGCTGTCAATAAAAAACTGGAGCAGTAGTACTAGAGCATCTAAGTATAGGGTAAAGACATCATTACCTACTGTGCTGATTGGCTTGCTTGTTAGCAAAAGGTCAAATGACTTGGTGGTGAAGGCAACAATACAGCTACTGCCCTTCAAGACAAGCAATAAAGCCCTTATTGCTGGCACAGAACTGCAGTAGCCGGGATTCGAACCCGGGTCGCATGCTTGGAAGGCAGGCATAATAACCACTATACAACTACTGCACCTGGTCATCAAACAGCTCTTGTGCTACCTGGCAGCAAATCAGCACACTTGATCTGAAAGGCACTGGAACTAGAGTTTTGACCTGTTCAAGTGTCTGAATAAGGACCATGTTTCTGTTTCAGGGTGCTGAGGAGCCAGCAACAAGTCTACTTTCTCACTTGCAACAGCCTTGAGTCATGTGAGGATCTGGTAGCAGGGTTCTCCAATGATCAACCTTTGGCAATAAGACCAGACAATGATTGTTTCAGGGACATTCATGGTTTGAGAGAAACCTTCAATCCTTCATTTCGGAACCCGTAAACAGGATCTTTTACTTTATTTAAGCGCCCTTTGTTGGCAAATCCTGAGAAGTCAAATGTACAGGGGGGTGTTACAAATGCCAAATATAAAGAGACCAAAGAGATCAAGGAAAATCCATTCCTCTAATACCTGCCACTCCTTGGTCAAGAACTGTTCCATCAACTTGAAGGTCTGTAAAGTATTTTTCGAATTGTCACCAGTAGTTGCCTTTGCCATGATATCAGAAGATTCTTATTGGAAAGACATACCCTGCCGTATTTTTTGTGCTCTTGTCTGCGTATATTTGAATGGAGCTGTCCAGACAGTTTTTTATTGCCTTTTCACCAGAGTGGCTACATTAGTTTATAGAGAAACGTCAATTCTGTTCCTGGAACTGATCTTCCACCAAAACCTAGTCCCTGGTAAAAGAGCTTGCCATTTTGGAGAAAAAGTTGGGCAATCACCGCGCCCCTAAGATATCTCTTTTGTTGAGATGAACTGAATACAGATATCAAGCTCTCCTCAAAGTCAAGAATATATGAGTGAGTGTCTTTACTTGATGGCATGTTATCAAACCTAGAGAGACAAATACAGATCTAGTTGCCATGACTCTTCACAGCTTTGGTTCCACAGGAGCGTGCTGTTGGTTCTTCAGGTCAAAAAACCCTAACCCTAGAAGCCCTAGAAGCCCTAGAAGCCAAATTATATATGATTTGAATCTGATAGACGAGCAGGAGATGCACATGGATTCATAGGAAGGAAGAAGCAAATAGAGGGACGACCATTGAAATCAAGTGCAGGGCGTCTAAGGAAGACTTGAAAAGCTTGGCGTCAAGATTGTTGTACGTTATGGTAAGATAGCATGAGTGTGGTTTGAGTTGATTTGTTTTCTCTAAGCGATAGCCCTACACATCAATTCTGAACAGTCCACTGTTGCTGGAATCATTTTATTTCAATTGTTAATGTTTATAAAACATGTGATGTGGTTTCAAAGAGGAGTTGGGTTGGAGAGGATACATCAGTTTGTGAAATTGTGAGCCAATCAGATTGCGTCAAGAGTGGGAGCCAATCAGATTTCGAGGAATAAGGCCTCCTAAGAATAAACATTGAAGAGACTCGTGATTCAAAACGTGAGTGATAATAACGTTGTTCTTGACACTTCTGAATACTTTTTGAGGGATGATCACCAATGATGTATCTCTTCAACAACCAATGGATCTACAATTCCGTCTACAGTATTGAACACAAAAGAAGAACCATTCGATTTCATGGGTGAAGTCTGATTGCCTCTGAAGTCTGGAGCCAAACCGAGCCAATGCGGGAGGCCTTCCGAGTCTTCACTTTCCAAAAGAATGTTGATGGAAGACAGATATGTGGCATAAATGCGTCTGTTTCAAAGAATAAGATTATATAAGACTCTGACTGCCAATGACTCACCCAGGGACAAACTCAACGACCCGCCCGAATTACTTCAAGCAAACAAAAACTACAGAAAACCAAACATGGACAGCCAAATCAACGACAGAATCGAAGCCGCCGCCGACCGTCGCCGCAGCCTCGATGAAGAACACGCGGCAGTCCTCAGCGCTGAACTGAAGGAATGGAACGCGAAGGACGAAAAGGCGCAGGAACTCAAGAAAGAGTGGATTGAGGAAAAGAGAGCAAAGGCGCACGCGAGTCTTGAGGACGTGGAAGGTGAGTGTCTGAGACGCGTCGCTGTTCTGGTTCTATTCTTACCCAATTGTGTCCATCAGCTGCTCGAACGCGCTTCCAGGTTCAGGATGCCATTCGCGAGTCGGCTACTCTCCAGGAGCTCCAGGAACATGAGCTCCAAACTGCCTTGGCACTGGACCGCAAGGCTGCAAACATTGATCTCATCAAGGAAAAGCAGGCCCATCTTCAGGGTTCCAAACACGCGCTGTCGAGCGAAACTATTGTGGTCGCCGACGACGAGTGAACCGTTTCCTCTATCTCTCTCTTAATTATGCACTCAATACTCAATTCCCTTATCAGTTCTTTATTATTAAGTTTTGTAGCAAAGAATAAAAAGCCCCTTCCAGAATACTATCTTGAAAAAATGGACTCTTCCTCAACAGCGTCTCGCTTAGAGGCAGCAGCCGCCCGCAGAGAGAAAATCGCGTCCGAGAAGGAAGACCGCGCAATGTCATCTCTAAAGGAAAAACTTACGAGGGAAGCTCAAGCTCTGAAATCAAAGAGCGAGATGATCCAAGAACGCAAAGAACGAGCAGCTGCCAGTTTGGAAGATTTCGACGGTAGAGGCAGTATTTATATATTAGTGTTACGCATGGTGGCATTTCTAAAATAACGCAATGCAGTTGTCCTTTCACGCGCTGGAACCATTCGCAACTCAGCCGTTTCCTTGGAATCATTACATGAAAAGAGCGAAAAAGCCGAAAAGAAACGGCAGGAGAAGCTTGCGGAGAAGAGAGAAAAGGCTCGTGCCACTTTGGACGATGTTGATGGTTACAATCCTTCGTTTCTTTCTTATTACCTAGCTCATTGCCCATCTCAGCAATCCTTGCTCGAGCTTCGATCAATGACGCTCGCCGCAGCTCATGCTCCCACATCGAGCGACTAGATGAAAAAGATAAGAAAGCCGCAGCACTGAGAAGCAAAAAGTTAGAGGAGAAGAGAAACAAAGCTCGCGCCAGTTTGTCAGATGTATCAGGTACCATAACCGCATGACGGGTCGCCGATCAGAAAAACTCGTTTAACACTAAAAATACATTTCAAGCGGCGTTATCGCGTGTATCGATTCAAGATTCCCTGAGAAACTCAACTTCGAAACTTGCCAACCTTACAGCAAAGGAACAGAAAGCTATACAAATAAGAAACAGTAAGATCGAGCAGAAACGAGAAGTGGCAAGAAAAAGCGTTTATGAAGTTGAAAGTACGGATTTAACTGCAATCGCCAATTGACTGACTTTGTGGTTCTTTTTTGGTTAGAAACTCGTGCCCATGCTCAAATACAAGACGCCATTCGCAAATCCACAGCCAGACAAGAGCGTAAAGAGCTAGAACTTAAAATAGATCTCGCTCGAGATCGCCGAGCGTCGCAAGTTGAACGAGTGAAGGAAAAACAGGCCTATCTACAAGACGCAAAGTACTCTGGATCAACCACAACACTTCAAGAAGCGGATTCGTAAGAAGTTTGAGAGCGCCATATTGGCGCGTTTTTATTTAATATGCTATTTCAAACTTGCGCTGCTTAAAAATTCATCGATTTCCTTCATCTAATCCAAAGTTAACCCAAATAAAAATCAGTAAATAATAACCGTACCTGAGAGTCTAGTTCAGCCAAAAACGAGTCATCCATATAGGTTTTTGTAGTTGTCACTTCTTGCCCGACAGCTACATCATCAAAAGATGACACTGAAAAACTCTTTTTGATCTTTTTCGGCGGCGGTAATGCTGTTTTCATGTCGGATTTCAAGGAGGACCCACTTTCGGACGCGTGTCCAACATAGAGCAACTGTGCTGCGGGGATAACGGGGAATTCGTCAGAGTCAACAACCGTGTTTACACTATCCTTGCGCCTTTGCAACGTATTCACAGGACTAGACAGTCGACTTGAGCTTTCCGTTGATATCATGGCTGGTGGCTGCTGACAACTGCCTGTAACAAACTTCATCCGCAGCTGCGCGGCACCCAAGTCATCGTCGCTTAGTAGCATGACGTCATTTATGACTCTTTCAGCTGAGACAAGAGATGCGGGTATAGCCCTTGTGTCTTTCCCCACTGCAGCCTGAATGACAAACTTTTCAGATTTTGTGAGTGAATCGCCAGGCGATGAGCTTTTTGAAGTATTCGTTACGCTTCTATCAAGCTTGTTGTGTGGACCAGATGCGCTAGACTGTTGGTTCCGCTGGCTTTCAGTCGCACCACTTTCAGCCTGACGTTTTGCCTTCAAGCTATCCATGTGCCGATTGGATCCACTGTTTTTCCTCACAACGGTGGTATCGCCCAAGTCCTCGTGTTTCGCGAGGGCACTTGTTACGTAATCATAGATTGTAAGCGATTCTTCAAGGCGATCATTCAGTCCCAATGCCGCACACAGAGTCTCTTCTTCTTCGATTGATCCTTCTCTGATCGCGCGTTCCAGAGTGGGTTTAAACCTTTTAGTGGCATTGTACAACTCCTGAAAATAATTTTCAGAACCGTTCAGGGTTACCTGGATATCAAAATACCTGCATCACATCGCCGTCCACAGCCAAACCTTCAGTGCTCCCTCCAGCAACGCAAATTTGTACGTGGTTCATCATTTCTTCGAGAATAATGCATCGTTCCTCCGCTTCCAAAATTTCATGCTGAAATTTGAGAAGAGAGAATTTATCTCTGTTTTCCGTGATAAAGCTTTGACCCGGCTCTTCAAATTCCATTGATTCAGCGGATAGCTGCTTAGAAAATACATTTTGCTGATTTTCTGCACTATTTATGATTTCTTGCGAGCGCAAATCTTCCTTGGAATGCAGTTCTTCCAGATCTGAAAATTGGCCTTGATGTTTCGCGTTGGCATGACAATGGAGTCCATCCTCTTCATTTGGATCAAGCGGGATTACTTCATCTAAATCAACAACAGAAGCCCGCTTTTCTCGCTTCGCAACCATCATGTCCCTGTTGTAGGAACATTTATCCGCAATCCGAGAACACAAAACTGCCACGTCTGGATCTCCTAACAACCCACCTTTGGAGTCGTAAACAGGAAAAACAGTGACATTGATCAGATACTTGGCTGTCCGAACGAGATCCAATAACGCAACAGCTCCCCTACTACCCATCGGATTATTCTTTAAATCCAGTCGCCGCAGAGACATCTGGTCGTGAATAGCAGCTGATAAAACTTCGACTATCGCAACAATACAATCAGTTCCCAAATTCGCATCAGCCACCTCAAGTTCCTGCAACACACTCCCTTTCAACCCAAATAATCTCTTCAATGCACTTGAGCTTCGCGGACCGTCTCTGCCCAAGTTATTTCCACTCAAATTGATATGTTTGAGGCACCGATTCACAGCAAGCATATCCGCAAGCTCGTCAATACTTGCTGATTCCAATCGGTTGTCTTTTAGATTAAGAGAAATTAAAGACGTGTTTCCCATCAATGCCCGCGTCAGGGTTCCCAACGAGTGTCGCAAGTTGTTTCCTCTTAAATCCAAATATTGAAGGGACTTTGAGCCATAGTCACAAAGATTCAACAGATTTGCCAAAGCGGGCGCACAATCAAATGGAATATTATTGTTTCGTAGGTTCAAGTATGTGATATTGGATTGAGCGAGTCCCATTGCTAACAAAACGGGTTCCAGAATATAAATTAATAATAGAGGAGGGAGGAGCGGAGAACATACCCAAAGCATTCAGCTCAGAGTTTCTCAATCGACAACCATCCAACTTTAATATCTCCAAACAGTGCGGTCCCAAATCATCTTCCCCGGAATACGAAACACTTTTAGCCAACATGGTAAACCCTTGTTCATCAATATACATCCCACTTAAATCCAGGTACCGCAAACGCCTCCTCAGTTTTCGAACAAGTCGGCTAATGCATTTCACCCCCTCCCTTCTCACTTTTCGATTCCCACAAAAACTAATCCACGATAAACTTTGACTTGTTTCTAATGCCCCGCAAAGTTCTTTAACGATTCCATCTTGGAGCCCGCATTCAACAAGACAGAGTTGTCGCAGCCCAAACTGCTCCCCTAGAAGGTCTTTCAAAGACCATACATTCTTGTCGTTGATGAGTACGCCCGTAAGATCCAAAGTTGTGAGATGATCCGATACTGCATTGAGAGTTATTGCCGCTTCAATTTGATGGACAAGTGGTTCTAGTGGCATTTCTCCATGAACAACACACCGGGATTGGTAATAGGAGTATATCTCATGCAGATTGTACGGGATTGCTGCCAAGTTGGTATTAGCGGGTGCAGAAGGAGGGGTTGGTTCGGAGTGCTTTCGTTGTTGTGAACTTGAAGATGAGGCAGAGTTTGAATTCGGTTGTTGGCATACTTCTTCAGCGGAATGTGACTCTGATATCTCCTTTTTTGGCAACCGCGGTAAAGCAATTTCGGGGAGGATTAAGCCAGAAACCTCTAATGATTCGCTGGCGGGTGACATGTATACATCTGATATAGGCATAGACTTTAAAGACGTCTCTGAGGATAAACTGCTGGGAGGAGGGGATATCAGCCGACTGTCTGAAAACGGCAAGTGGCTATAAGAGGCACCAGGCTCTGTTGGCAAATCAAAACGTACTCGCTTTGGGGACATATTTGCCTTCTTTGTTTTCATGATTGACTGATGGCGAGACGGAACCGCTGGCAGTGAATCAACAGACCCGGATGATCCAATAGTGAATAGATCTGCTACTGGGTGTTTCTGCTGTGGCTCTGTCTGTAGTTTTGATCCATTTTGGGACGATGCAGGTGGGATAAGCTGCTTGATGTTCTTCACAGTTTTATCCATTTGAAGAGTGAGCTTCGTAAGCAGCGAGTCAATGCGTAGAGTTGTTGGTTCGGGTTTTGGACTCTCGATGGCCTCTGGTGCAAACACGTCTGGACATTGGGCATTTGTAGCATCAGGTCATTCAGGGTAAAAAAAACCAAAGCACCCACCTTGTTCGAAGCCATACTGGCCGTAGTCTCCCTCGTCAAAGTCTTCGGCTTCTTTCCTCAAGAGGGTGGCGACAGCTGCATCAAGCAGAGCATCATCGGATTTCTCAGACGCGTTTCTCACACTCTTTAAAGCCACGCGACTTTCAGAGGCTGGAAATCCCATCGAGCAAAGCGAGATCAGAAGCCTCTCTTCGCGTTTTGTGTCCAACGAGTTGTTTGCATTCATTTAATGAGTCATACGACAATTTCGGCATAACGCCTTAAAGCCAGAACCTCAAAAAGGCACTCGCAAACATATCAAACTCTCCAAACCCCGATTTTTCCGTCATGTTGAACGCCATCCTCCAAAACCTCCACGGAATCACCTACAGATATAAACCCATTCTCTTTTTGGCTCACTGCATTCATCCCGAAGCAAGGCTCATATATGTATCCCGCGTCCACTCTTCTGAATTTCATAAGCGTTCTTGTGACGGCAGGATCGCTTGGTGAACCTTTTTCAATGTCATTCCCAGGCATTTGACAACGTGTACAATGGGACACAATATGGAGCACTTCCGACCCGATTCGAATGGATTTCCAAGAATCTTCAGCAAATGGTTCAAGACGTGATGTTGGTGCTTTCA
Organism: Obelidium mucronatum; assembly: GCA_025765595.1. Lineage (NCBI taxonomy): Eukaryota > Fungi > Chytridiomycota > Chytridiomycetes > Chytridiales > Chytriomycetaceae > Obelidium > Obelidium mucronatum. The sequence continues at coordinate 221,460 of JAIVFH010000056.1, read as the reverse complement.
CAGTGGAAAGAACAATATTGGGCCGAAAGTGGTTCATGGTTCGAGGGCTTGTTGTGGAGGGTAACCGCGCGTTAACAACCGCAAGCGAAGGAGTCGTGGCAATTAAAAAGGGATAACCATCCGCAAACGCTGTCTGCGAGCGGGGGGGGGGGGGGGGGGGGGGGGGGGGGGGGGGGTGGCTAAGTTAGTTTTGTCTCCCACAAGTCCTGTTTTTACGGAATATACCTGAGCAGGATATTCCAGACCTGGTGGGGTATTTCTTTCCGCCAGAGGACGGATTGTTTCTTTGCATTTGATCAAGAGGCGGACTGGGAATCCGAGGTAGTCAGTGAACCAAGCAGCGGCTTCATCTCCTTCATCGAGTCCAACAACTGGAGTATCCCATACGTTTGTGTCGACTTTCTTCATATTGGATAGTGAACTAAATCAACAGTATGTGATTGACTGAAACAGGTTACCGTAGGATCACGTTACCTTCTGAATTTAAGGACAAGGTCCTTCTTGCCTGGTGCAGACACAACCATATCACCACCGTCAGAGTATCGAGCTCCTTTGCTATTGAGCACTGGTGTGATGAGCGCCAGCGAGGGGTGCTCCCGCTGCGTTACAAAGACTGAATGGTCCTTTGCATCAACCAACATCCACAACCGGTCAAACTCAAAGCCAAACTTTCCAAAGGCGGCCTTCGATACACTGATTCCCTTACATGACTTGATTGGATGAATTAAAAGCTGTGACACAACTACGCCTTTTGGTGGAGGTGGTTGAATCCAAATTGCAACTGTTTGAGCCAGGAAGACCGCCAAAGTCCACATGATTATAAAGATTTAAAATACTCCAATCCAAAATATGAAAGAAAACACGTTATGATAGTCTGATAGAAGCTATACAATTTATTCTTTTTCCATATCAGTTTCCCAACTCACGAAAATCTTGAACCAAGACCCAAAAAGGCCCTAAGAGTTTTACGACGAACAGCAATCGAACCTCCAACTGGGAGGCTATAGGCTTTAAGAAGATCAGTCAAGGGTCTGCCTGTTTTTTAAAGGTTTTAAGAAAAAGGGAGGTGGATAACACAATATTACTTGGGAGGGTCTTGATGGCTTCCACCGTTGCCGGATAGCCACCAACAACAACAGGAACGGCGCAATTGCCATCCAAAAGTGGCATAAACGTGTGAACATCATTCTGGATGTGCGAATTCTGGATGCGGGCGATGCTTTATTTTATTTTGAATACATGAGTCAAACTAGGCCACTGTGCTTCAGTTTGCAGCCGCCGCAGTCACGTCATCAACGTGCGCCGCGTGCCGCCGACGGCAGCAGCTGCGGTGTTGGCGGTGTATTTTATTCAATTTTTCTATCATGAATAAAGTGAACCATTCGCGTTCGCCTATACGTTCTAACCCATTCATACATCCCATACTCCTTCTCCAACCGCTCCAAAACCAAATCATGCAAATCACCCTTCCCGTCCCACTTCCATACTAGCGGAGCACCTCCGACTCCTCCCCCCTCCACAAGACTATTATTCGCCAAATCGTTTTCAACAGAAGCCACAACTTCCTTGATCCGCTTTTGAAACTGCTGACTCTCGGTGAAACTCACCCGTCCCAAATCCACAATATTTTGTACACGCGCGCCCACAGTCACTGCTCTCCACGCCGAAACCACGCGGAACGCAAGGTAGCAAAAGGCAACATTCATTATCGGTAACACAAACTTGGACAGGAATAAGGCTGGCGGGAAAACAACAACAGACCAAAGGAACATGGCCCTTTTCGATTTTTCACGAGTGAGTAGGTACTCATTCAACTGAGCTTTCACTTGTCGAAGGGAGACACAAGACGGGTAAATAAACTCAATCTGTACGAACAAACAAATAAAAAAGAATGAGATTACATAAGTTAATTATCACTGAACATAAATATCAATCGTTTAATTGGTCATACATACATGGTCTGTTCGCAATGGTATCCCTTTGAAGAAATACTCTGCATCCGCCTTCCTCGTTCCCCACGAATTTCCTTTTTCATACAGCCACTGCTTCACTGACGAAATCGATGTTTGCTTCGAATGGTTGATGTTGACACTAGGTCCAAGATAATGATGCCAATTGGAAGCAACCTCATCCCACACTGCAAATCGCCACTTTCGGACCACGTATCCAGAGACAGCCAATGATCTTTCAAGAGCATTCGCTGGAACGGGAAGTCGCGGGTGGAACACAAGCTTGTTGTTGATTGTTGGTAGGACGTAAACATGTTGAATGGATGGACTGGTTGGAGTCGATGCAAACGGTCGAGGTACGAGCTTCGAAGCAGTTGGATTGGTTGGCTGGATGGTTGTTGATGGTGCCGCTGTCTGAGCTGTTCGTTGCAGGTTTGTTAACCACTTCTTCATCTTACGAATTTATTGATAAAAAATAATAACTGCAAGTGTATTGTACATGTGCTGAATATCACATCAGCTTACAGAAAGAGAACTGAACATTTGGTTCTAAATTTTGAAAGAAAAAACGAGTTGTGAGCTCAATACAGCACAATAAATAGCACCAACCACTTCTTCTTTGTTGCGCTCGCGTCCTATGTCAATCACCAAAGCCAGCTGTCAAGGCATCGCAATTAATATTTTCGTTTCGCTTGAATCAGGGCAATTTACATGATTTCGATCTTCATCAGTTTGACACATGGAATTTAACCGACTCTGAAGCAGCATCAAACGCATAATCAGTTCTCTTTTTTTGCTAGCATCTGTTTGATCTCGTAAGATCTAAAGAGTGAGGGTTAGGCTTTTATCGTGAGTTTCCTTCGTGTTGTTTTTACCAGGAATCCGTCACACAATTCTTCCACAATCGCCGCGGCTTCAGGCGTTTGAAGCGACGGAATATGAGATACACCCACCCGAAACACGTTTGCACCTTCGGAGAAATTTTTCGTTGCTGCTTTGGCTTCAACAACAGCGTCTCCCCCCTCCAGCTCCAGTTGCCTCTTTAAATGTTCCTTAAAATTGAAAAAAAAGAGTTACTTAAACTTGAGAAAATGAATATTAGGCAGGAGAACTTACAACATGATTATACTTCAACTCTAAGGCGATCCGCAGAATCTCTATCGCACGAGGCCGATCTGGAATCGCAATATGATCCAGAATGACAAACCACAAGTTGCTGATCTTGATGATGTTCAATTTGGTTGCTTCGAAATCGGATTCCAAGGCTTGCCGCTTAATTATTTCAATTGAAATGTAATTGTATAGAGAATTTAAGTCAGGGATCTGAAGGTAATGGATTTAACAAACTAAAAGTAGGTACCTGGAATAAATCTGCGAACTTGTCCAAGGCTTCACAGGATTGAAGAGATGGAATACTCTCACGCAACTGGGATTTTATCGATTCCAGAAAAGTAACAACGAGGTTTGCATATTTATCCGCAATAGAATCAGACGGGTTGCTTATTGCGTTCCAATTCGATATGGTTGGAGAAAGGACGGAAGTTGATGAATTCAAAACTGGAGTCGCCACTCGATACAAAGATCCGGCATTGTTGGTCACACGCATTTCATCAACCCCACAAGCTGCTGGCAGTAGCCCCATCATAGAGAGACTCGATAAATCAGAGTAAGGCGAAGACAACGAGGATATCCCCACACCGGCACTGTTTGTCTCCATGTATTGACCAGTATGTGCCGCCTGCTTCAACACGGCATTTTCACACTCCAGCACCAGCAACTGCTGCTGGAGCTGCGCCATTATGGTCCGCGAGTGCACCTTCTCTTCCTGCAGTTGGCCAACCCGAGTCTCTAGATTTGCAATCAACTCCCTCCTTCTCTCCCGGAAAGCCTGTTGGGACTTGCGGTTGGTTTCGGCCCTCTTTTCTGAGACTCCGCTGTTGTTGCCTCGTGGCCGTCGGGGAGCTCCTCGTTGAGTGAATGGCATTGAATTTGAGTGTTGTACCGATCGCTTTGAAACAAAATCGCGACATTATGCATAAAACCAGTATGTCCCACAAAAGGGATTTTCAATCTGAAGTTTAGATAGTAACATGGCTCAGGAAATATATGATGCTTTATTATACAGAGAGGGGAATAACAGGTACACAAGATGATCTAATAAACACAAATGACCATCAACCATTCGGATCTGCACGCGCTTGCTGGCCGACCCACAAATTCATTGAATCTTGATAGTTTATGGCTATTGATGGCGAAGGACCAAATGCTGGCTGTGGTGGCTGCTCCGGCCAGTTCACGTCCCCCAACAATGCTAGATAACTCGCTTCCTTCTGCGGGAATCCAGGGGATAAAGCTGGTGGAAAGCCAAAGGTACCAGAGGTACAGCCACGCATGCTGAGAGCTTGCTTCAGCGAATTGTTTTCAAGCTCAAGGGTCACAATACGATATTCCAACTGCTGCCTGACCAACTTTAGCTGTTGATCTTGTTGTTCCAGAAGCTCCACTTGCCGTCGGAGAGAGTCAAGGACTGCTTGTCTCCTTTCGCGGAATGCCTGCTGTGCCTTCCTGTTTTGCTCGGCTCTTCTTATGGATACTTTGTGGTGTTTGAAATGGTTAAAGTTCTCGTATTTGACGTTGTTTGACTGAGGTGTTCCGACTTGGCTGGGTTGTTGTTGCATTTTATGGCTATTTTTTTTCTTCGTTTTCTGGCGCTGGCCGGCTTTTTTGACCCGACTAAGAGTTCAATTTTTCTATTGGATGTCACACCAACTCATTCCGAGTCAGAGATTATTCAGCTCCCAAGTCCCCATGAGCAAACACATTAGTAACTTTAATCTATATGTAAGTTGGATTATAGTAAATGCAGTAAAATTCCTCGTTCACTGCATGTGTTGAAAAATAACTTTAATTCTGATTCTCTCTTTTTATACAATTAGCTTATTTAGCATGGTTTTCTAGTGTGTTTTTAGGTTATTGAATTATGTTTGGGGAAAAAAATAAGGTTTAGAATAATACCACTTGCTCCTTGTTGCGCTCCCGCCAGATATCAAGAGCCAGTGTCAGCTAAAAGCAAGATGGAGCGGGATTTAGCGAAAAAAAAAGAAAGATTCTTGTCTTGTACGAACAAGCTTTCGATCCTCGAAACTCTTGCATAGTTTATACAACCGCCCTTGAATCACTTTTGTACGCAAGAAGGCCAACCTCAGGTCTTCTATAGAGCTCAAATTAAATTGAATCTACGTGATTTTTTTTTGGAACACATTAAAATAATTGTACCCAAAGATATTGCAACTTACCACAAACGCGTCACACAACTCTTCAACGGCAAGAAACGATTCCAATGAATTCAACGACTCAATATGAGATATCGCGTTTCTAAATAAGTCCGCATTGGCATCCGTTGTGCTGGTTCCCGCCGCTGGACTGGTTACTGTTATGTGTTCCTTGATTCGATCCTGAAGAGAAAAAAAGCAGTCTTTAAGAAACTCAAACCAAAAAATAGGGGGGGGTTTTAACTTTACCACTTGCTCCAGCATAAGATCCAAGACAGGCTGCATAATCTCCACTGCTTTCGGGCGATCTCGGATCTCTGCACATGCATCCAGGATTGTAAACCATAAAATGCTTGACCGGATAATGTCTAGCTTTAGTTCTTCTAAATTGGACTCCATGGTCAACTTCTATAGTAATATTGAGGGGGGAAATTTGCACTGGAATAAGTTGCCGCAATAATAAAAAAATGAAGTGATTGGGAAAAAGAGTTACACGCGCACCGCCGCAACTTGAAAATAAGAATCCACCGCTGAACATGCTTCCAGACTTGGAATATACTTCCTCAATCTAAATTTTACTTCGTCGAGAGAAGGCGCTGATGGAGCAAGTAGGAAAGGTGAAGGTGTGGGAGTAAACGTTGAAGATGAAGCAATTGTCGATACTGAAGAAGGAGGCAAAGGTATCGTTCCTAGTCCCGGCAAAATTCCCAGAGACTGATTGTCGATTGTCGGATTCATTGATGGAAGGGGCTGCCAATTGATTCCACTGCCAAAACCCATCAACATATTATCCCAAAATACAGCCGACGAAGCCAGCGAGCTATTACTACCGCTATGACTAGAAGAATTACTAGCAGTATTTATAGAAGTGCTAGAATTATCGATGGAAACCGGTGGGGTTTCTGCTGTCTGAAGGTCGAGAGTAACAGCACCACCTCCATTCTGCTTCAAATCCCTATTCTCTCTCTCCAACACACTAATCCGATTTTTCAGCCGATTCATTGTCTCGGTTGATTCCCTCACTTCTTGCTCCAGCTCAAGAACTCGGTTTTGCAGTCCAAACACATAGGCCTGCCGCCTCTGTCGGTGGGCGAGCTGGGCCCGTCGGTTCTGCATCGCGCGATGCTCTGCTCTTTGCTTAGCGATCGCTTCATCGGTTATGTCTCCAGGGGCTTCATTGCGGCTGTGGTCGGTGGTAGTACTGGCACCGCTGTTGCTCCGTCTCCGCTTTCCGGCCGCTGGCGACGATGAAGCTCGAGAGTCCATCACAAACCAAAAACCAAACAAGGTGAAGGAAAGGGGAGAAAAAAAAAGCGTGAAGTCCACTTGTTCTCGAGATTTTTTTTGATCTGTTTTTGGAGCAACCGCTATTACGTAAGGGGGAATTAGTCACTCTGTGTCACTGCTTTCTTACTCATCCAGTCTTCTTTTTAGATATATGCGCTCAAAGAGACTCGAACATTTGATTCTGTTCAAGAAAAATGTATCATTTCAATGAAAATACTTGAGGGAAACGCGTTATTTTGTTCTTACGTTTGGGGCTTGTTCTCGACCAATGCCGATCGATAACTTTGTCGCGCGCGTGTACCGTCAGAAAGCTAAAAGAAGAACTCACAAAATCAATAAGGTCCACGGTTTTGCATTGTTTGTACAACTGCCCTTCCAGCGCTTATATTCTGAGGAAAGCATCATTAAATCTTCCATATTCAGCATTCTCTAGAAATTTAATCTATTAATTTAAACTTCTAGCACGTGAAACTGATGTTATATTTGTGGTTGGCGTTTCAACCAACCAAAAATCCGTCACAAATAGCGTCCACGATTATCCACGCTTCAGAGGTCTTGAGCGACTCAATCTTCCATACTCCGTTTTGCAAGGATTCAAAGTTTGCAGTTGTGTCGCTTCTGGCAATTCATTAATAAAACTTGGTACTGGCATGTGAGTCGCACCAATTATATTTCGATCCGGTTATCTCCAATCGAACAGCTTGATTTTAAATACTCAAGTTTTCATCTTTGCTTTTTGCCCTGGAGAAGACAGAGGAAGAACATAACACTACGGACAAGCGGGAAGTACAATAATAAATTACGAATTTATTTAAATTGTCAGAGAGGAAAACATTTCCATCTATAAGATACATGGGGTTTTTTTCAAAAGGCATTGAAAGAAGTAACAAAAGAACACCACTTACGACATGCGTTTTATTCCTCTCTCTAGCAATATCACTGGCGAGTGTCAACTGTATTTTTTTTGATACGAAAGAAACATGTCAGTCGAAAACAAGAACGTTCATCTTGACGAAGTTTCTCTTACAAGATTTTTGTCTTCTTCGCTCCTGCAAAAGGAATACAGCTTTCCGTGTAGGGACGTAAGCTTCACAAACAAGTTTCGACGATCCTCTTTTTCCTTCAAACATAGAATATTCTGTACAGTCCTTTTGATTAGTCTCGACAAACAATCAACACACTGCCCCACCCCCCACCTCACCAAAAACAATTCACATAATTCCTCAACAATCAAAACAGCTTCAGGAGTCTTGAGCGACGCGATATGCGACACTGCGATTCGGAACAACTGCACATTCACTACAACCAAATCATTCCACCGCTTTTCGGTATCCTTGCTCTTGCCGTCCATGGTTTCGTTCTCCACAAGGTATTTTATACGCTCGACTTGCGTCGCTCTCCACTCATTCACTGTTCTCATAATCTCAATCACTTTCAGTCGATCGCGGATTTCAACGCCGTCAAGGATTTGAAACCAGAGTATACTCGTCTCCACAATGTTTGTTTTGATCACTTCGACTTCGATTTCAGCTACTTGCTTCTACATCACCCAAACCAAAAAAAAAGTATTCATTCAGCTTTTACAGATCGGTAAACTTTCAAACAATGTTTCACCTTGAGCAACTCAAAGAATAAGTCTACAGCCCGACACGACGCAAGAGCAGGTAAAGTATTCCGCAATAGAGATTTAGTTTCGTCGAATTCTGGTACAGGTAAACTGGCGGTTGCGATTGGGAATCGAGAGAATATAGTCCCCCAAGAACCCGTCGCCGGATCTGGAAGCCCCACCCCCAAATCTGCTTCCAACGAGTCTTGACTCCAACCAGGTATATTCCCAAACAATGTGTCTATGGGTAGGTATCTTTCGCCGTTGCTGCGGCCCGCCTGACTTAAAGACTCTGTAGAACTCCCAGCAGTAGTAGTAGCAGCAGTCGTACCACCATGACCGCTAGCACTAGAACCAACCGAATCATCTGGAGTCTGTGGAAACACAACCACCAAGCCTTGCCTCAAGGCCCCATTTTCTGTTTCCAATAGCTGTACTTTTTGCTGTAGACTCTGAATCAACCCATTCGTCCGTCGCCGCTCCGTTTCCAAGTTTGTTATTTTCAATTGCAATTGCGCAATCTGATCTTCACGTCGCTGTCTGTAGGCTTGCTGTGCGCGTCGGTTTTGTTCTTGCCGTTTAACTGAAATGGATTTGGAATTCGAGGTTGAAGAGCTGGTACTGGATGCAAGGTGGTGATCATCATGATTGTTGTTGTTCTTGTTGGTGTTTTCGGGGTAGTCTTCAGAGTCCGAGGATTCCCTGTTTCTCCGCCGTCGGGGTATAATGTTGTCGTCTTTGCTTGACATTTGGCCGATATTTGGTAGGATTTTTTTTGAATAGGTTTTTTTTCTCAGTTGGGACACTTTGGATGGTGGGTGTGTCAATGTGAGTCACTACTTATGTGAGTCACTGAAATGCTTATTCAGTCAAAAAAAAAAAAAGACAAATTACATTGAACTCTATTACTTTACTAATTAAAATCAAATAATCGAATAATAACAATCAAATAATCGAATAATAACAAACAATTTATCACGTCAAAATAAGGCTGCTGAGCATATCATTCTGTAGGACCATTGCAACATGAGAAAAAATTGGGGGAAAAAAGGGAAAATTCACTTACAACTTGGTTCTTGTTATGTTCGCGTCCGATATCCAATGCTAAAGAAAACTTAAAAATGAAGGATTGAAGGAAGTTGAGTCAACATAAGGTGGAACAATAGGAAGGGGAATTCCGCTCAATTCATTCCGCACTACATGTTACCAACTCACCAAATTCCGTTCCTCACTACTCACACACAATGAATAAATCCGATTTTGAAGTTGCAACATGCGCATGAACCCTTCCCGCTGCTCTGTCGGATCGACCAGATTGATTTGCTGCAAAAAGCAATCACACAATTGATTCACAACCTCGACAGCTTCTTGACTCTTTAGGGACTCGATATGTCCAGCCCCTATCCGGAACCAGCTCACATCTGCATGGATTGTATTTGGATTCATTCGCAGGAATGGTTGTAGTAGCCGTTTTGCATGCTGTCTGGCTCCCAGAGCGTCAATTACATCGTTCATTCGTTTCTAAGCAAAATGAGTATGGGATTGGCATTGAGTGGTGTAGTCTAGAAGAACTTAGGAGAAAGGGAAGAAAGAAGAGGCAGAATAAGAAAAAGAACCACCGCCGGCGGCGGTATACCTCACCACATGATCAGGATGCTGATCCCAGACAGTTTGAAGAATAGAAATAACGCGAGGCCTATCCCGAATTTCAGCTTTATCCAAAATCTTGTAACGAACATCAGTCAAAGCAATAATTTCATTTTTGATTCGTTCCAAGTTGGTTTCTTTAGATTGAGCCTGGATATATACATGTGTGGTTTCAATAACTGTGGTAGTTGATTCACATGACAGGTACAGGTACCACAAAGAGCCGGAAAAACTCGTTGACTGTATTGCAATCCTCAAGATGTTGGATGGATTTCAATTGATTGATAACTGATTGAAACATATCGAGTGAGATCGGATGCGTGGTATCCGGGAGCGGCAGTTGCACAGCGGCTTCAGAGTTCATGAGGGTGGAATCGCTGCCCCCGTCGCTGCGGGGGTGGCCAGCCGCTGGTGGAGGGATGTTTGCCAGATACAGCGACAGCCAGTCCCAGTCAGGGATCTGGTTCAGCAGGCCGACGGGGGTTGATGTAGGTGGAGTTGAAGTCGCAGTCGCAGTTGCGCCCAGCGCCTCTTTCAGCAGCGCGTTTTCGAGCTCCAGCTGCGCGACTTTTGCGCCCAGGCCGCCAATCAGCCGCTTTGAGTCCTGCGCCGCCTGCGTCAACAAAGCGACCCGCGCCTCGAGGCCGGCGACCAGCGCCTCTCTGCGCTGGCGATACGCCTGCTGCGCGCGGCGGTTCTGCGCGAGGCGGCGGCCGTCTTTGTCGTCGTTGTGTTTGTCGCTTGTGTGTTCAGTCATTTTGTTTGTTGAATTGTTTTCAGTTTGTTTGGTTGAACCCAGTGACAGTGAGTGCGGAAAAATTGCGATACCAACGGAGACTGGTGGGCGTGAGTCACTGTGAATTGTGAATTGTGAATTCGAGGACTGGGTTTGGATCGAGAATGTGTCTCAAGCAGAGTGTTTACAAACAATGGGGAAAAACTCGCATTTCTTGGACTATGTCGCTGTTGGCTTCACTGTGTTTCTGATCACAGCAGTGCCGCTCACCAGCCAGTACTTTGTCCTATATCCATGGCTCAGCTTCAACCCACGGCTGCGAATAGAGCGGCTGCTCCTGTTGGCTCCATACAACATTGGCGTCCTTTCATTTGGGTCAACTACTTTCTTGCCTGCAAAACACCCCCAGGAAGTGTTCCTATCGGATACCATCCATTACATCAATCCGCTGTGTCCTTAGTTGAGCGCAAAAAGTCGTCTGGGGGCCTTCGATTCTGCCGAAAGTGCAATGCCTTTAAAGCTCCACGAACACATCATTGCTCCGAATGCCGAACTTGTGTTTTAAAAATGGATCACCATTGTAAGTGTTGTTTCAAGCGGCCTCTTTTCTTTTAATGTATCGACCGAGTGTCAAGCAAGTGTGGGAACCAAAAACAATGGCTGACAGCGACTATTACTTGATTAGGTCCCTGGCTAAATAACTGCGTCGGTTTTTACAATCACGGTCACTTTTTGCGATTCACTCTCTCTGTCGGCTTCTCCTCTTCGTACTGCCTCTTCCTCTTTGGCCTCTACCTCCGCCACCTCATCATTTCCCAATCCCCAACACTATACCAACGCCCAAACTTTGACCGTTTTTACACCCCACCCCCAAACAACCTCACTCTTGTCGTCATGATCCTCAACATCCTCACTCTCTTTATCCTCCTCCTAAGTGTCGGGATCCTCTCTCTCTGGCAACTGTACTACGTAGCATGCAACACTACAACAATCGAATCCTTGGAAAACGATAAAATCGAACAACTCGTCAAAAAGGGAATCATTAACTCAAACGCGCGGTACCCATACGACTTAGGTTCATCCATCGCCAACATCAAGACGGTTTTGGGACCTTGGATTCTGTTTTGGTGGGTCCCTGGTGGCGTCTCTATGGCGGCGGCGGGAGATGGACTCTCTTTCCCAATCAACCCTGAATTGTTGGCGGAAGCTTTGAAAGATGGTTTGGATTTGTCGTGGCCGCCAGAAGAGTATTATGATTACAAGGCGGGTCGGATTCCTGTCGGTTCAAGAAGCCACGGGTATCGCTCTTCATCACGATTGGATCGGTCACCGTCTCGGAGGGCTATTGAGGAAGGAACGGAATCTGCAAGAAACCGGTTGATTGAGAGCACGGATGACGATGATGATGACGAAGATGTAGATGAAGGCACAACAAACAGACAGCACCTACTCAACGAATCAAACCACCAGCAGCAACATCAGAATAAATACCAGCGACGAAGGATCGTGAGAAGAGGAAGCGAGGGATACATTGTCCGTGATTCCAAGACTCCTTTTCAAGCGCAAAGACACAAGGAATCATCAGACAGTAGCAGAAGCAGTGACAGCGACACGGACGGCGATGTGGATGATGATGATATGCCGCTGGTTGATTTAAAGTCAAAAAGAAACTTGTGATTCCTTTTTTTCTTCTTCTAAGTTCGTTTTCGAAATCATTCCGTCTACGGTTATCGCACATCGCGTCTAGTTTATCCAGGGGAGCCCTACCGCCACTATAGATGGATTGAAGGATATTCGGATTCATTAAGACACGTCAGGGCAGACATATGGTCATGATAAGTTCTCAATGAACCCCGTTGTTTACATCTGCCTGTCGGACCAAAGCGTAGCCCATATCCTTTTGTCGTCTTGCGACCTGATCAAAGGAAATTCGGAATATCCCTTTTGATGCCAAACAGACCCTTCTTTTTCCCCCAAAGGAGCATGCTAATGTGCGAAATGAAATAAAGCCAAAATAAATAAAAAATGTTCAAGTCTGCCTTTCAGGTTGAACCGCGAAACAAAACTCTGATCGATCTAACCGCAACAACAACCCACAAAAAAAAGGGTGGACCATCGTTTGAAGTCTTCAGCTGTCAGGGCAGCTCCTAGCGCCGCCATGTTGAATTGGAGGGTAAAATATAAAAACGCGTTTTTGTTTGGACAACCGACTCAAAAACAAACAACACCACCTCCCTCTCCCCCCCATCTCCAACCTCAAGATCCATAATAAGCAGTTTGCCAGGAAAGAATACGAAAAAGGACGTCAAAGGATATTGCTTTTCGTGTGAAAAGACGGGGAAACTACAGCTTCCAAAGGACGACAAACAATCAGGTCTGCAAAAAAACGCTTTTTTAATTTTGGGATGGGGGATTCAACGCAACCCCCTCATTTTTTAAATCGACACAAAAAAAAAAAAAACTCAGCATACTTGATCCAACCGTATCTCATCTTGCAAATATTCGTTGGAGTGGTATGTCGAAAACCGAGCAAAAAAAAATACGTCCTTTGCTGTATCTGATTCGTAAATTCGTTTCATTGGAATTTTACCAGGCGCAGCACGTAGCGATAGAGCTTTGGTATGATTGATGCTTTCGAAAGAGAATGGTTTATTTTTAAGAACGGGACTATATTTTGCCGTTTTCCAGCGTCAGCGACTTGAACCAAAGCAAACGACGCTTCTTCATCTCAACTGCCGCAAAAGAGACGAAAAACACAGCTTTGCATGTGACGCTACCGCTTGGTTTTCTGAAACGCGGGGTGGTAAACCACACACTTTCTTTTTTATAATCGATTTACCTTTTCTTTACTATTCAACTGAAATCTGCTTCTTTTTTTTGGCGTTCCTGTTAAAAAAAAGTGGCTAAATCTATGCTTCGATCTCTTAAGTTTGGTGGGCAGGAGTGAATCGGTTCTCAAGGTTAATTCAACTGAATATATTCTACCACACACAACCAAAAAAAAAAGGTCGGGGATACATTCAAAGGGCAAACATTCAGATGTCTGGACAGTATCGCTTTGAGTGGTACATTCCGTTTACGAAAAGTGTTTACAATGAAGCTCCCGCCGCCAGACACAACAGATGACTACGGTTTGAAAACAACTCCCCCTTTGTATCTAAAAACCTAACCCCTCCTTTTTTTTAGATGTTTACGATAAAAACATAACCTCAACCCTGGGTCTGGACTGCATCCCGAAAACACTACAATACGGGATAGGAATCGATCACGTTACTCAAGTTATAAACTTGCATCGAATCAAAGTCGCCGAGAAACTTGAAATGAGAAAGTCTTTGCAGGAAATCGATGAATTCCAATCATGGCCCACTGCTGCCGCCGCCGCCACGGGAACTTCTTTGAAGCACAACAGTAATAGCAATGAACACTGTCCGAAACTGGCTTTCGGTACGCGTCCGAATTCAGAAGTGATTCCAGTGAATCCTAAAAAAGTTGTCATGAGGAAACGGGTTATTAAAACTGCAAAGTCAAAGGTTTGCCGTTGCTTTTTTTTTTTCTTCTTCTTCTCGATGGGAAAAATTCAAATCACTTAAAACAATAAAATACTAGGACGAAAACGGACGCGTTGTATCCAAATCGGCTTCCCGAACTTCGATTCGTACACATCATTCCGAAATGGAAACATTTGAGGAACCGAGAAAGGATCAGCCCCATGTTCTCACTCCTATCATTGAAGTTCGGAATACCCCACTTGCCTTGGAATCTGTCGAGTCGCTGGCGACTGTTGCAGACTGCCGAGACGTATGATCCAAACAAATACAGTTCTGTTGATAAGGAGCCTCAAGAAGAAGATGGCTCCCTTAGAAGAGGATACGCCATCAGAAAACCCATTGATATCCAGCTCAGAAACGATACATGAGATTGAATGCAACGAAGAAGAAGAAGAGGATAGAAAATACAAATTGATGCAACAACAACAACAGCAGCCAAATATTGAAGACGATCCCTTGGACTCCAGCCTGGAAAACGATATTGATATGTTCTTTAAAGCACAAGAAGAGCAAAATGCCATGGATGAGCATCAGATAGCTCAGCAGGATTATTTATCCCAACAAGAGTATGTGCCCGATCGATTCCCTCCATTTTGAGTCTTATTCTATTTCCCTTCCAAAACAGATGTCCAAATGATATTCCCGGGCTGGATGATAACTACATATCTCACGGAAGTCTCAATATAGAGAAAACTATATCTGCACTCGACCAGTAAGCAACTTTTTTTTTGTTATAAATCCACTCACCTAAAACCTCCACTTCCACAGAATGATTCGCGACGAAGAGGCGCAAATTAAAAAGAAAGATAACCCGGACCCAAACATTCTCACAAATACAATCCCTCTTTCCCCGCAAGTAAATGACTCGGCGAATGGCTTTGCTGATTTCAGGAAGATGGAACCCCCGAAGCAGCCCAAATCAACTCGTCATAGTACAACCAGTAGCCGCGGATCCCTTGTAGATAGAATCTTGTCAAAGTCTCGAGCAGGGTCTTCACGAGCAGGCTCTTCACAAAAGGGGTTTTCGGATCGTATTTCAGAAACTTGCTTTACGAAAATCGAAGAGAGCTTCTCAAATAGTTCTAATCTTCAAGATCAACCGCCCTTGGTTTCAAATATTTATACGCCAACAATCGACGAATTGCTGGAAAAGCATTTCAAGTTATCAGACCAGTTGAAGCTGAAACACACACAGTCGCTTCGAGCAAGCACAGATGCATCTAAAAAGAGCAAACTAAAAAACTCACTACCTGTGGATAAACGGCCGAAATCCTTGGGCTGTAGTATTGACACGAAAGCTGCTGCAATTTCAAAGTTTTCGACGGTGCCAGAGTTGAAATCTGATTCTGTTTTGCAAAATGTACCGCATTCGGAGCCCAATCAAAATCCCAATACTGCAAAAGAAAGCATCATGGAGGCAAACACCAACGAATCAAAGACCCCAGAATTGTGTCTCCCCTCATCTCCGCCAATCTCTGCGGACGAAGATCTTCCGCCTATACCAGTAGATGAAACAATACTTCCACAATTGGGAGAGTCTAGAATTCCATCCTCTGAATTCAGCAAGGCAAAAACAGACTCCAACACCACACTTCAACCGCTTCCTTGTCCCACACCGCCATCAGACCCACCACCCATTCACCCAAACACACGAAGCCAGTCCCGATATTCTTCTGCACATGCGAAACCAATACCGAAGGAAACAAATCCAAAGCGTGATTTCGACTCTGCTGCCCCACCGCAAGCTTCAACAATAAAGTCAAAATCCGCGCCCGCTGGAACCGAAAAGGCAGAGCTTTTAGGATCTCTGAATGAAGCTGTAGAACTACTCCAAAGTATAAAGAGTCCTACTCTCCCGGAAACCAGAAAATCTAAATTGTTGGAAAACAAGCCAGAGGCATCTTCCATGATGGCGGCACCTACCTCTCTGATTGAAGTACAAACAAAAGTGGAAGCGCTGGCCGCAGCTGCTGAGGGAGTTGACATCAATCTGGTGGATGAAGAGGATGATGATGAAACTTTGGAGCTCATGTTCGACGCTGAAACAAATTCATACTTTGACCCAAAAGTAAGTTAAATCCATTATTTTGCATGGTTCATAGCAAAAACTGATTTGGTTATATTAATAGACTGGCAAGTATTATGAAATCGAGGAGTCAGAAGACGAGCGAGAAGATGTTGCCATATGATTTTGAGTTGATCCATTCTTTTGTACTCTTTTTTCGTATGATCAGCCTTCATTACTTGCTTTTTATTAAATAAAAGGTTTTTTGGAATTGATTTTGATTCCGGATACACATGGTGGTGGGTCTGCTTTAGGAGCAGGCTTTCTTGCTGTTGTTGGTCCCGCCCATCGAGGAATTTGGGCGCTTTTGATGGCGCGGGCAGCGGACGGGGGTTTCGAATCCATTACCAACTTTTGTGGTGCACCTGTCAGAGACATTCCTTGAAGTCCTTGAATGCTCGACATGTCTTGACATCCCTGAGGCCGAACAGACGATCCCGTACTCCACGGCCTCAAATTGAATTTTATCTCAGATGCTTTTTCAGATTCATCAGATTCAATATCTCGTAAACGGATTCTCATTAGTTTTTGCTGCAAAGCAGTTGTCTGTTGGCAAGGTGTCGCAGATTTTGCTTTTGTGTTTTGTACTTTTGTTTGATCTGGGGTAATGAAAATACCCTGTATTTCCAAACTCAATGGCGGAAGATGTTGCTGTTATTTGAAAGCAATACACACTCATAAGACGACTGTTAAGAAAATTTTGTTTACAAACTCACAGGTTTTCGAACGTCAACGCCAGCCAACCCTTTCACGACAGATTTCTTCATTGAACTCAAATCCAAAAGATACCGATGGTATTCTAGCGCCATATCTGCGTCAAAATTTGTAAACTCTCCTTCTTGCGTGTTTGGATTGAACGCGGCGTACATTGGCATCTGCGGTTCCAACAACTCCTCAGTGTCACCAAACTCTTCAATTTTTGAATCAATCGGACCGAGTCCTACTCTTGGTGGATATAACTGTGGATTTTCCGCAGAGTAATATTCCTGGTACGAACCACGTCTTGACAGAACTGATGGTGGGTATTCCATTGAAGACGCTCCTCGAGATTGCCAGCCCATATGAATATATTCTTCCGGCATGGTTACAGACGCTGCGCGCGAATGAAATTGTGTTCCCAGTTGGATGGAAGAAGATGCCATTCCAAAACTGATTCCATCACCTTCAACAAATGGAATTTCAGAGTAGGTTGAGTCCGCGCGTGATTGATTGAATCCTGAGTTTATGGATGCCGATCGTGGTTGGTTGTATTTGGCGACAGAAGAAGATCTCGAATGGGTATTATACCTGGCGAATGAGCTTCGCCTCCTTGAAACAGGAATTGAAATTTGCGCGTCAGATAACAAATCATCTGTATTATTATTTGATACTAATGGTGTACTGGGAACTTCGAGTACAATGGCCTCCCCATCTACATACTCGACAGGAGAGTCAGCTTGAATTGTTGGCAAAATAGTTTGGATCCACTGGGCCGATGAATTGCGGCGGGATTGATGCCTATAGATATCGTTCTTTGGCGGTATGATATTGGCGGTTGTGTCAACTATCAGATTTGGCACATCATATGTAATTTCCATCTCTAATTTAGGACTACCGTCCAATGGCAGAAATGATCCTCGCCGCGACCTCCCCATTGATGGCGCGACAGAACTTATTCCATTATTGCTGTCAACGTGATCGGATCTGTGGCTTATCGTACTTTGACGTGTGCTGCTTGCGCTTGAGCCCAAACGACTACGGCTTCTCATACTTGCATTTTTATCCGAGAGAGAAGAAGGAATGAGTAAATTCTAAACCAAGAAAAATTAAGTGTTGAAAAAAGTAACACTTTGGCTGCATACCGCTACGGGGGTCAAAACTGAATATGCCCTTGAATTAGAAGATTCAGGGGCCTAAACGAACAAGTCAATACAAAACTTAATCGCGCTTTAGAACTTAACATAGAGTGATATTCGGCTTTTATGGTGTCCTTGACTTTCGAGAGCTTGCTGCTGTGCACTTTCTGCCGCGATTCTTTCTTTTAGCAGCTCTGCCTTCTTCTTTTCTTCGAATTTTTTTGCTTTCTTTTTGGCGCTCGTTATTTCCAGAAGTTGCTTTAAAACCGGATCTAGGGATGCCTTGAAGCATTTGAATTCCATATTCAACAAGTCCTGCAATGTGTCTCCGTGCAAATGGCAAGCTGAAGAAATTTCCTGGCGGTATGATTTCATTCGCTTTGATACAAGATTAGAAACGAACTGAAGAATTCGCGACTGCCTCTTGAGGACACTATTCAAATGTCTTGAGTCGTATATTGCGTCGGCTGATCGAAACTTGGTGTTCCATTCATTTATAGTTCTCTCTTTAAATTCTTGGACATTCTGATATTCGTCTTCTAGTTCACTTCGACTCTGCTTGAGGTACTCTTCGAACTGCTCTGTCAGCTTTTGGCGTACATACTCCCTTGTCTCATTATTTGCAATAAATGGAGGCTCCTCTAGTAATGTACCGTTATTTTCTCCGAATATGGTTGTTCGCCCCTGTCTGCCTCGGGTTGCAAAGTCCACCTCTTCTTCCAGTTTAAACATTTTGGGGTGGAGTACTCGGATTTCTTCATCACAAAGTTTAACGGCTTCTCTAAGGCGAGATACAGATTCGACAAATTCAGCCTTTTCGGCATCCGTTTGGCTGTTGCTCTGTGTTTCAGAAATTAATCAGATTCTTGATTGACGTGTGCGCAAATCAACATACATCTACAAGTTCCGGGACATTCTTTCTTTTCAAAACCATGTACATTCTTGCCGATTGGTATCTCAAGCACTGGTATTCCTCATTCTTTTCTTGGAAAATTGCCCTGACTTTTTCAAAGACAATTTGACGATCATTTAATGCTTTGGCATGCTGCTCCTTCAGCTCCTTGATGGAATTTGCAGCTTTTATCTAATGGCACGTTATAAGGATTTATAACTATTGTTGTCAAACCCAATACCTCTAGATTTTCTCGAGTTTCTTGCACTTCACGCCTTAATCGCTCCGTCATGTCTTTCTTTAATGCGGAAATTTTCGCTGTATATTGAGCTTCGATGGCTTTGAGTTTTTGTGAAAGAAGTCCCACCAAAATAACCTCTCCTTGTTGAACCTTCGCGTTGCAATTATGCTTAATCACCGACCGAACTGTTTCAATGTCTTTTTTGACAGATTTAGAAACTCGGTCGGCTTTTATCAAGTCCATATTAATGAGCTCAACAGTCTGTGACTCGCGTGACCACATTTCCTTTCCATTCTTGAAGTAAGCCGTCGCGCCTGCTTTAATGGTCTCCAAAGTCTTGTCGATATTCGCCTTATTCCACATATTTTGCTGCTCAGACATTTCGCGAATCTTGAGTTTTACACGTTCCTTGACTGAAATGCTTTTTCTTCGTCCATTGGAGGATATACTCAGCCTTTTGCTGGTAGGTGAATCATAAAATGGATCAACGTCAAATTCCATTCTGAACTCTTCAACTTTCTTCATTGTGGCAGCAAGGCTAGATCGACGCGGTCTGAGGGGAGTCGCCAATGATGTTCGCTTTGTTGACATGTTGGCCAGACTCTCTTCATCAGACTGGACATCATTTGATACTGATTCTTCTTCAAGAATAGTAAGAGGGAGAACCGCAGCGCACATTGAAGTAAGGATGTTTTGGCGGGAGAGATTTTCGATAATTTCAACACATGGAGTCACAATTGTCAAAAGGAAACGAGATTTAATAATAATTAAAACGATTTTACTTTCGTGAGACGATATTGCTTCCTGTTAAACACGGGGGCAGCTGTTCTCGTGGCTGAACTCTCCGATTTCTTACAGGTTGTGGGCGAAATTCACTCAGTGCATTTTCCACATTGAGTTGAGGCAGAAACTGTTGCTGCCTTCTTTGTCCACTATTCCGTGGGCGTAAAGATATGCCATAAACTCCAGCTCCGTCCATGTATCCTGTATTTTCCTGGTCTTCGGTGGTTTTATCCAAGCAGCCTTCAGGAGCAACCAGAATACTCCCAACATCAACAGACACAGAGCTCCATGGCCGAATATTATAATCAGGAATCTGTTGATCCCGCTTATCCTTAGTCATTGCCAAGGATTTCGCATTCATTGTTTCTTGTGGGACTGGTTGTACTCGAACAGGAGGTTGTGTCTTCTTTTTCCTTTTTGTAGCCGGAATATTAATGTCTTTGTACATTTCCCGTGCTTTCATACGAGTTTTCAAGTAAGGAAAACGCACTCCATCTGCAATTGGGGGGAGGTTGTTTCCATTGATTCCCATTTTCACAGGCGGAAAGTGTTGCTGTACATGTTTTAACTAAATTATAATATATCATATTTCAACAAAAGTCTCACTGGTTTTTTCATATCGATACCGTACAGGCCTTTTGCGACAGACTTCTTCATGGACTTCAGATAATTATGCTCTGCCATATAATCTTGAAAGTATTGGATCGAATCATCATACAAATTGGCCATTTGAGTATTACTATGTAACAGTGAAGAGGCTCGATCTAATACTATTGTTTGACCATGGAGTTGCTTCACGGTGGTCTCCACTTTACTATGGTGATCTCCACTATTTGAATCGAGTGTTAGTTCGGGAAGAGTGAACGTACTCGGTTCTTTCTTTGTTTCGGCAAGATTCTGATTTGTAGTCTCAATGATTTCTGGTAGAATAAAATCCATGGCTGCCGCAGGACTCAGCCATCCCTTTAAAATATCTTCTTCCGCCATAATTGATCGAGTCCTTGATCGAACAGATACTATATCGCAATCGCTTGATTGTCCTTCGTTCTCATCAAATCCATACAATATGGATACTTGTCTTGCACCGCACGACGACTTTGATCTTGAAATATCGTTGTTTAAAGATAACGTATGGGAAGAAATCTGGGGGAATAGAAGGGTTGATTTTGGGCGTTGCATGTCTTGGCTTGGGATAAATGACAACTGGCGCGATCGATCGTTTTTTAAAACGGATGCTTGTCGTTGGTAAGTGAAAGCTGTGGGTATGATTTGGACTTCTGAATCTTGGAGACTGTTGTTTTCCTTCAAGTCTACGTTTGAGGCTTCTTGAATCGCTATTGAAATCTCGCAACCGATATCAACTGAAGAAGGAGTGACAAGCTGCTTGGTTTCTGTAGACGTTTGGGAAATCGATTTCTGAATCACAGATTGTGAGGCTCCAAGCAAGTTGCTTTGGAGCGATAATATTCGACGATCAAGAGCAACATCACCCAACAGTTGAGGTATAAGTAACTCCTACAGTTCAAAATATGTGATTAAACGAGCGAACAGTAAAATTGTTGGCTCACCGCCGATGGAGTTATCACAGAGCCCGCCCTTTCTCTATTTTCATATACTTTCAATCTGGGATTCGCCCGGTCAGGAGATTTAAGTCTACTTTTCGAGTCATCTTTTACTTGCGACGAAGTCGCGGGTGGGGGTTTCGCTTCAGGCTGTACACGAATTTTTGACAGTTCACGCATGTGCATGAGCTTTGCCCTATTCAACCGCTCCTCTCTTTCTTTTCTTATTCTTAGATACGCAACGGCTTCAGCAGCTGCCGCCATCTCAGCCGCCTCCTTTTCCTCCGCCATTCTCTTTTGTTTCTTTTTTTCTCGAACGATGCCCGTGAGTTGAAGCAGAACTGATGAAAATTTGGCCTTGAAATCAATCATTTCTTTTTCGAGCAATTCAACAATTGTGGCTCCCATCAGTGTGCACTTTATCGATGCATCTTTTCTGTATTTTCTTGTTTGACTTATGATCATACCACTAACCTGTTGTAAAAAGATGTCAAAATGAGTTTCACCATTTTAAGAGGACTGGATACCATTTTTAGCAACTTGTTTTGCGTTTGAAACATCCTGTTTCTCTTTTCCCTGTCAAACATTGCTTCTGCCGATTTAAACTTCATATCCCACTCCGCGACTTTCTTTTCCGTATTCTTTTGGATCTCGGAATACTCAAGCGACATTTTCGTCCTGCATTCTTGAGTGTACGCCTCATAATCCGCCGTCAATTTTTCTTTCACATACGTTTTCGTTGCTTCGTCGACTGCGAAATTCGATTTTTGGCTTAAAGTGGTAGAGGCGGAGTCTAGCTGGATATCATTCATATTTACACGTCGGGTTTTTTTGTCTTTGGCGAATACGTTTGCGGCATCTCTTTTTCTTGACTGTGTCTTATCAACGTCTTCTTCCATCTTGAATAGTTTTGGTTGGAGAACTCTGATTTCGTCTTCCGCAAGTCTAATTTCGTGCCGAAGTCTATCTATTACTGCGACAAATTGAGTCTTTTCAATGTCTGCTTGAGGACTTGTCTAGGTAAAATAGATTGAGAGTCGACTGCTGATTCACAAGTAAGTTAGGGCCTACCTCCAAGTCATCAGGTAACTGTCTACGTTTTAATTTTATGTACATTTTGGCTGCCTTGTATTTAAGTGCCTGGTGCTCGGGCGTGTTTTTGCGATAAAGGTTTTGGAATCTTTCAAGAATTCGGCGTTGCTTTTCAGCAGCCATCTTTTTCTCCAAAGTCGCTTCACTTAATGCTCTTTCGTTTTGAATCTATCGAACAAGAAGAAAGACCTTTTGGTCAGCTATTAATGTTTTTTTGTCATTATTTTACTGCACCTCTAACGCAGCTTGAGCTCCTGCTACATCACTCTTCAGCTTCACCTTCATTTCTTTTTCCACTTGTTTGAGTCGCACATCATACCTGACTTCTAAATCTTTCATCTTCTTTGACATTAAACTATACAACAGAATTTGGGACTCCCTCAATCGCAGCCCACATGTGGCCTTCATCACCGCACGACTTAATTCCATATCGCGTTTAATAGTGACAGCAATATCTTGGGCTTCTGGAATCTCCAACCCCCGCAGCTCGTTTGTTTGGGTCTCACGTGACCACATTTCTTTTCCGTTCTTGAAAAAGGCTGTCTCCGATGCCTTCATATGTTCGAGTTCCTTTTCAAGGTCGATTTGGAATTGTTTTGCCAAGAGTCTCTGGCGGTTTTTAGCAGATACTTTTCTGATGATTTGGTGCACTTTCTGGCGTGGTGAAAGTGCAGCCGTTGCCACGCGTTCTGAGTTTAACTGCGACAAAGAGAGACAGATTTCACTGCCGAAAGAAGAAAGAGAGTCACTAAGATTTTCGGCATTTTCAGGATTGGTCGGCTCTTTGGTTTTTAGTTTGGGACTTGATCTGCGTGAAAACAAAACCGGCTTTGATTCCTTCAGGTTTTTGATACTCCTGAATGAGATTACAAGCTGGTTTCTTTTACGGCTACTATTTCTGCTGTCAGTACTCCTGGTGCTGCCCCGGCTGGCTGGGAGTGTGGCGGCCAGCACATCCGCACAGGACATGAGCGATTCGTGATTTACGGAAGCGGAGATTTACAAGCAGATAATCAGACTAGCAGTACAAAGTAGAAATTAATAATGTAGATTTTCACGTGAAAGAAACGCTGGGGTGAGTTTCATCATGGCAAAGGGTGGTGCCGCATATTCACGAAATGGATTGAGACGGGGAAACCCGTGTGGTGTAGCAAAAGCTCTTTAATTGCAAGAAGTGTTTGAAGCCCTGTATAGTCCACATATTCCACGTGTTGGCAGTCTAGAATCAAGGCAAACAGCGGTTTCTACAAAGAAAAGATAGTTTCACTCACGACGCCATTCCGTTACACACCGAAATCTTACCTGAAAGAATTGAGTCTCGATAGTTTCTCTTATAGTCGACAGGCAGCTATGGGCCTCAGGATACTTGAGGGACTCCTTTGGAGAGAACAGAAGGATGCTGTCAATATGGCAAAGGTTTGGCCAGATTTATTTGAAGGAAGACTTTTGAGTCACGCATGAATTTCCCTTCAAACTGGGCAATGAAGCTTTTCTGGACACGGGTCTTTGATTTGATATTGGTGTTTGAAGTGTTCGTCTGGTTGTTCGGAAAGGAGTTGTCCCTCTGCCTCCTCCCAGTGAAACCCCAAACACTCCATAGTCCTCACAGCTATCGTTCTCCACAGACTCCACCCTTGCTTTCCCTCTTGCAGCAGATTTTGAACTCCACGGCCGAATGTTGAAACCCAGTTCCGCTGGCGGTGTTTCTCTCCGCTGGCCCATTTCAGTATTTGCTTCGCGTTCTGGAACAACAATAGTCGGCACCGAAATACGCGGCGCCTCAACTTTTAACAGACATGGTGCGCGAGGTGCGTTTTCCTTGATTGCCTTTTCCCGCTTCCGTTTCGCACTTGCGTCAATATCAATGTACGTCTCACGCGCTTGGAGCCGCTTTTCCAAGTAGCGGAAGCGAGACCCTTTTGATGCTGGGAGAATATGTCCGGCCAGAGTCAACTGATCAGGGTGTTTGTGAGTCTATGTTGTGCGTTAGTTCAGAGCCCGTAAAAGAAACACTGAAAAACTCAACAGGCTTCTTTTGGTCTACTCCAAACAATCCTCTTATAACAGAATTCCTCATTCCTTTCAAGCATTCCTCTCGCTCAACATACTGCTGATACACAAAATCAGGACTGATTCCAGGAAAATACATATTTCCCGGATTAATAACGTTGGCCACATCGAAAAGGCGATAATTTCCGCCGCCATTCTCTTGCACCATAGGAAGCTGCAGTTCTGAGCCTTCCGAAGAATAAATTGGCTCAATCGGTAGCTCCAAGTTCTCGGGGACGATTGCCGGTAGGCTAAATTCAATTGTTGAGGGGCGCCTTGTTCCAGTACTGTTAACAACCCCGGGCGGCTCCTGAACGGACCCACTTCGAGACCATCCAATCTTGATTACTTCTTCCGTCATTGTATTTAAATGAAACGAAGAGCTAGTGGAGACGCCAATTGATTCATTGTACATTGAAGACGCACGAGATTGACTTTTATAATCAAAAGAAACAGATCGCGATTTGTTTGCGATATACTGTGCTGCTGGTTCCACATAATCGTCCGACATTGAGCTTTTACTGGAAGACTGGCTTTTATTGATCTGAAGAATTGACAATCGTCGCGGATTCTGCGGCTGTTCACGATGTGGGCACTCTGACTCTTCCGCTGCATTGCCGTGTTCTTCAGATATAGAGCTAGTTCGGGATCTATTTGCACTAAACTGAAGAATTGAAAGTCTTCTCGGGTGTGAGTCGGTGCCTGCATTTTGTTCTCCTGCTGATGGCAATGTCGCTGGTGGATCTGATGGCCGTCGGAAACTTCTTTGATCTTCAGCCGGAAATGTTGCAACCGAAAAACTCTTTTCTATTTGATTTTGCTGCTCTTGACTCCCAAATTGTATTGTGATATCGGTATAGTCCTCGTTTGGGTATGTAACTACAGGTTCTGGCGGTTTAGAATACGCAAGCGGGAGCGCAAGTGAATTATTTCCCAATCGAATGGTTTGGGCGTTGGCTGACTTGGTATCAGGTGTGATCATTGAGAGTGTTCGCTGCTGAAAGCTTATTAGGCTAGCCACGGTTGAAAAAGAGCGCTGGCGGCTTCGCGCTGGCGCTGGCGGAATTAGTATATTCTAAGTATAGCATGTTTTAATAATGGATAGAACCGAGTACGGGCGGCTTACTGCTGATGGAACTAATATTGAGCACCTCCTTTCTTTTGATTGCGTTGCTAGAGAGCCAAGAGAACTATTGTCATCTGCGGTGTTTGAATGCATCATTGTTGACATTTGTCGCTGGACCAAAGGCTGTCCTGACGGCAATACGGACTCTGCCCTCTTCGTCGCCTGTCGTTTCATTCGCAACAAGCGCTCTTGCTCCTGCTGCTGTGCAATAAAAGCAGCCTCGGCCGCTTCTTTTGCAGCGATAGTGGCGAGCTCTTCTGCGACTTTTCTTTCGGCCTCCAACTTTTTCAATCTGGCCTTTTCCTTTACAAATATCGGCAACTGCACTAAAACAGGAGCGAATTTGGCCTTAAACTCCTTTTCCTCTTTTTTTAACAGCTCCACGATGGTCCTTCCTGTCAGAGCACAACGTGAGTATTGATCTTGGCGGTGCTTCTTTGTTTCCGTCATGATGAGTTTCCCAACCATCTTTAGCAACTTCTGCTGCCTTTTCATGACTTTCTGCAGCTTTTCGGCGTCAAACATTGTTTCAGCCGATTTAAATTTCGTATCCCACTTGTTGGCCACATTGTCTTTTTGAGTTTGCAACTCGGCGTATTCTTTCCGGATTGTAGATGTGGACTTCAACAAGTATTGCTCAAAATCTTGAACAAGCTTCACTTTAACGTATTTTCGCGTGACGTCATCCGCCATGAAAGCCGGCGTGGCATCTTGGTTTTCCAGTTTCACGTACTTTGATCCTGTTCCATTATTTATAATCCCTACAACGTCTCTCTTGGAGCTATCTTGTTGTCTCGTCAAGTCAACCTGCTCTTCGAGTTTATGAATCTTGGGTTGCAAAACTCGAATTTCGTCATCGCATTTTACAATTTCAGATCGGAGTTTATCCACCATGGATACGATTTCCATTCTCTGTGCGTCAAGATGCTCGCTTGCTTCTTGTACTCCAGGAATGTTGTGTTTTTTGAGAAGTAGGTAGAGTTTCGCAGATTTGTATCGAAGCGTTTGGTACTCTTGGTTATTTTGGCGGTACATATCTTGAAACTTTTCGTGAATAATTCGAGTCTTTTCAGCTTCGAGCTTCATTTGTTCTGTTGCCTCTGTGATGGTTTTTTTGTTCTGCGTCTTGAGGGAGAAGTAGAAAAATGATGGAATTTTAGACGCCAGTTAGACACCACCCGTGGCTTTTTTTTTTCTTCTTCAATACTAACTTCAAATAGTATCTGTGCCGAGGAAACATCTTTCTTGAGTTTCCCCTTAAGTTGTGTTTCTACAAGTCGTATCCGTCCGTCGTATTGCTTTTCGACTTCCTTCAACTTCCTGCAAACAAACGAAAGAAAAAATATACAATAAGTCCTATAAACAACGCATTTAGTTAAATACGCATAGAAACCTCGACATGACAGTGTACAGCAGAACTTTGGACTCTTTTAATTTGACGTCGCAGTTCACTTTGATGATTTCTCGATTCAATTCAATATCTTTCCTGATGCTTTTCGCAATATGATCTGCCTCTTTCAAATCCAAAGAAAAACCATGTGTATAATCTAATGTTTGAATCTGAAGAGTACAGTTTCAAAAAATATAGGTTTTGATGATTTCAAAAAAAAAAATAAAAAAAAAAAAAGGGCCAGACCTCGCGAGACCACATTTCTTTGCCATTCTTGTAAAAAACTGTATCGCTCGCTTTAATATGTTCCAAAGTCTTTTCCAGATCTATTTGATCTTGCTCGTGTTTGTATTTCATGCGGAGTTTATTGCGTGCTGAAACCTGACGAATAATCATGTTGACCTTTTCACGTGGCGTCAGTTTTTTCGCTAGAAGACTGACATTTCCCGTCTCATCATCGGGAGCAATACAATCAATGCTAGATGCTCTCCGCACAAATTTGACAGGTGGTACTACAATCAGGGAATCCGTGGAGTTGAGATCGTCAATGTCTTGGGCTTCTTTGCCCTTGTTGCGACTGTTGAAGGAGTTTGACAGTGCACGTTTCAAGTTATCGATGCTTTTTCTTGGGGGGTTGAAGCGTGGTGCCAGTCGAGGTGTGCTGCTGCCAGAGTGGACTGGCGGAAGGAGAGTGAGAGATGACATTTGTGTGTTTCTGGCAATCTGAGATTTCCCCCCCTCAACGTTCAAGGAGCTTACATTCAAGTTTTTATTAATACTAATATTTTAATATTTAGCGAGGAGTGTTGGGCTTGATTTAATTTTAATCACACGCTATCATCCAATTCAATTTCACGGAAATGGCAACGGCCTCTGACGCTTGCTTCCAGGCGAACAGAGATTACGTCGCAGCGCGAGGCGCCAACGTGCAGGCACCGGGGCCGCACTGCGCTCAGCCAGTGATGGATGCAATGGTCAACTACCAGTTTCTCTGCACGTGAGTACTGTAGCGCAGCAAATTGGTCACTGTGGAACAGTCGAGCTCAAACCTCCTTTCCTGCAGCCAACCAGGCAGCTTCTTTGGCTTCAATCCCTCCTCACCCAACTATACCGATCCTCCGAGCTTCCAAGCATTCTGTCAAGGCAGAGGCGTCTCACTGACAATCAACCCACCCACCGTCCAGCCCGTGGCTGTAGCGACCACTACGGTCCCCGTTGCCCTGCCAGTTGTAACTACAACTGTAGCTGCAGTTGTTACAGCTCCTATCATTCCTCAAATCACCTTTGCGTTTCCCACTTTACCACCGATTGGATCATCAAATGAAAGCACAGCGTCAAAGGGACCTTCTATGGTGCTGATTGCTACTGGTATTGGAGCAGGTGTTTTACTTTTAATCTTCATTACCATCTGTGTCTGCAGGAAAAGAGCAAACAAAACAGCACCATCCAATTTAAAGTGAGAAATTCATACGCCCTAAATCATGTAATTCGCTAACTTGCATTATTTTTTCGTATTCAGTGACATTTCGGCCTATAATGGATCGAATGGTGTGGTGTATGATCAGAATCAACCTTCTAACTACGCTCCGATTCCACCCGTACAGCAACAACAGTACCATCCAAATGAACAACAGAAATACGGAGGATTCCAAAACCTCTCCGACCCCCTTCCCGCAGCCGGAGGCCCAACCTACACCTCCATCGATCCCGTCATTCCACTCCCAATCCAACACCAAAAACAACAACAAACACCCCTCCACCCCGAAAACCCACGCGTCTACTTCGACATGACAGCAAACAACCAACCTCTAGGCCGCATCGTCATGGAACTGCGTGCCGACATTGTCCCCAAAACAGTCGACAACTTCAGATCCCTCTGCACAGGCGAACACGGGTTCGGATACCGTGGATCCACATTCCATAGAATCATTCCCGGGTTCATGTGTCAAGGGGGGGACTTTACCGCCCATAATGGGACAGGCGGGGCCTCCATTTACGGTCCAAAGTTCCCTGATGAGAACTTTGAGTTGTTGCATACGGGGCCTGGGGTTTTGTCGATGGCTAATTCGGGGCCTAATACTAATGGAAGCCAGTTTTTCTTGTGTACTGCAAAGACAGAGTGGCTTGATGGGAAGCATGTGGTGTTTGGACATGTTGTGGAGGGGTTGGATGTGGTTGCCAAGATTGAAGGGTTTGGAAGCGATGATGGAAGCACGAATGGGGTTAGAGTGGTTATTAGTGATTGTGGGCAGTTGGCAGGGTTGGCGCCGGTAGAGTACTTGCATCAGCAACAGCTACAGGAACTTGAAACTGCACCTATTCTGTTGCCTCCTTTGCAGAATAACGAAAACGAAGCGTTCAGAGCCCATATCGCTGAAAAGTGTCGCGATATCTCGCAACTTACTTTGCTCCCCGACGGAAAAGTCCAAATCCAAATCAACCCCATCGATGCCAACGATTTTGCTGCTGTAGACGGCCGGGCCCCCGGTGCGGTTGCTGCCAAGGTCCAGCTCGAGTTCATCAACAAAATTGACGCTGAGCTTAAAGAAAGTTATGGATTCGGTCTTCCAATGGAAAAGCTTTCGTATATTCGCGTGCTACCAGATGGGAGATTGGAGGTTCCTGTTGCGGGTCGGAAGGTGATTGTTGATGCTGGCGCTTCATTGGCGGATATTGTAGCTGTGCAGTCGACCCAACCCGTTTCGACAACTCCAACGATTCAGCAAAATGCTTCTGAGGAAATCTGGGTGTCTCAACTCGTAGACATGTCTGAACTTGTCGCCCTCCCCGATGGAAAGGTCCGAATCCCAATCAATCCACTCGATGCCAAAGACTTTGCCGAAATCGACGGCCGAGCCCCAGGACACATGGCTGCCAGAATTCAACTTGAATACATTGATAAAACCGAAGGCATCCTCTTGCGCAACAACTCGCCCAAGCTTCCCAGAGACAAGATCAGATGCATCCGCGTTCTTGCGTCGGGTGAGATTGAAGTCCCGCTTCCAGGTCGTGGAAACCAAAAGACTACCATGCCAGCTGATACTACCTTGAACGGAATCCTAAAAATTCGTGCCGCTAATGCTCCATACACGGAACCGATAATCGCACTCCCTTCCTCCAATGTTAACTCTTCCTCGGCCTCTGCTTTTGATGCACCAACGCATGAATCACGCACTCCAAGCGATTCATACTATGCACCCGTTGAAACTGCTTCATCCACTCCTGTGGCCCCCACATCTGCGATTCCCGACACGCCGGTGGACTTGCCAGTAGTCTCTGTCCTGGAAGAAAGAAAGACATTTTACTCCATGGCGTTAACCCAACTCCCTGACGGCAGAATCAAGGTCCCAATGAACCCAAACAGTCCAACAATTTACACTCTTTTCGACTCCTCCGCACCAGGCTACACCATCGCGATGGCCCACAAATCCAGCATGCAAGTCTTGCAAGAACAGAACCTCCCGATTCCAACAAACAATGTGTTTGTGCAATTACTTCAAGATGGTCGAATCCAAGTTCCAATTGATGACGGAAAGGGGTCCGTTATTCTTGACAAGGGGTGTACAGCTTTGGATATTGTTTCCGCCCAAAACAAGAATGGCCCTTCCATTTTCGTTCGAAGTGCGACGGAGGCTGGGGAACCTGTTACAGTAGTGAAGGCGCCTGTTCCAACCAGTGCAGACGAAACCCCCATGTCAGTTACCCCATATGCAACTTCTGCTGGCACTGCAAGTGACGCGGATGCAAAGGCTGTGTTCCTGAGAATGTGTGTCACTGAGCTACCAAACGGGAAAATCAGTGTCCCCATCGACTATCACTCGCCACTTTCAGTTCCCGTGGATCGATCTACGAGTGTACGCCAGATTGTTGCGTTGCAAGATTTTGGCGAACCTGCTGGTGAAAACACTGCCTTCAAGTTGTCGCTGAGAAGCGATGGGAATATTCAAGTCCCGATTTTCCCTTCGCCTTTGGCCGTGACGATGCCGGCTACTGCGACTGCTGCTGACGTCTTGAGGGTACATAATACCGTCCGAAGTGCAGCAGCCATGCAGCAGATTTGATTGGAAGAGCAGTGCAAGTGCAAGCCAAATAAATGCTATGAAAGTATGCTATGAAAATAAAATGTAGACTATTGGGTTGATAAATTTTTGTTCTTTATTATCTATATCGTATAAGTTTATAAATATAGTATCTTTTCTCCTTCTGCTTACCTATTAATACGACTCAAGTGTGGTTGAACAGTGGTTCCATTCATTCCCAAGATTTTCAAAATTTAAATTTTAATCGAGTTGCAAATCAAATCAAATCAAATCAAATCAAAATCCAATCAATCAACCAAAATCCGAAATAATGATCATCGCAGTGTTTGGAGCCACGGGACGCACGGGGCGCCACTTTGCGCGGCTTGCGCTGGAGCAGGGCCACAGCTTGCGGTGCCTCGTCCGCACGCCGGACAAACTCGCGGACTTGCAAGCCGCGTTCCCGGGCCGCGTCGTCGCCGTCGCCGGCAGCTTTGCGGACGCGGCGGCCGTCGACGCCGCCGTTTATAAAAGCGACGCCGTTGTGTACGTCGCCGGCTGGGCCGTGCCGGCGCCGGACTATCCGCGCGGCGTCATGGCGCGGCTCGTCGAAACTATCGCTGCCAGCATGCGCGCCCACAACGTGCGCCGGCTGTTGTTCCAGGCCGGCGCCGCAGTCGGCCGCGCGCACGAGCCGGCGACGTGCGCCCGCTGGCTGGCGCGCGCCGCGGTTGGCGCGCTGGTCAGCGGCGCAGAGGCCCAGTTTGCGGACAACGCATCCGTCATTGCCTTCCTGGCGGGTCTCGGCGAGAACGACGTTGAGTGGATCGTGACGCGTCCAGGCATGCTGAGCGAGATGCCCTCGAGGGGTCCAGGCTCAGTTTCTGCCGGTGACTGGTTTGCTACGTGGACAACGGCCTATGTCGATGTGGCGGAATACACTCTGGCTGCGATCCAGGACAACTCAAAAGTGAGGACAAATGATATGATTGGTTACAAGGAGTAATGTGAAGTTAGTGGATTATCAAAAATAAACACTAAAAACACTGTATTTAAGCTACTTCAAACAACTTGATCCTTCACCATTGCGTTCGAGAATAGTCTTTCAAGAATATACCCCACAACTGCTTCTCCCCAGATACACCACTGAAAACTGGATCCAAAACCCGCATGGCTCCATCCACTTCATCCAAAGGCGGTTGGTCTCTCGTCAATTCCGTTTCTCCTTCTTTTAGCGGCAGCTCATTTGTAACCCATCCAGTATCCACTGCGGTCATGTAAATCCCAACCTGCGCAAATCCTGCCGCACAAGTCCGCGTCAACATGTTGAGAGACGCTTTCGCCATATTCGTGTGTGGATGATGCGTTGATTTCTGTCTGTTGAATTGTCCTTCCATTGCTGAAACGTTTACAATGTACTAGTTCGTGCGATAGAATCAGTTTCCTTGTTTTTTTTACAGAATTATGATTCCATTCTTACCTTATTCCACTGCGACAAAGTAGTCGATCCATTAGTTCCATTGTAAGGCTCAGTCGTTGATTCCATCAACTCTTTGAACTCGCTGATTAGAATCCAAGGTGCAAAACTATTGATGGTATGGCATTCAATCATTTCTCCCGTATGCACCTGGTCGATCTCCATCACCCATGAATTCGTCGGTCGATAGTCGATTTGTTGTAAATGGCGATCAAGCTGTCCTGGAGGAAAGAATCGGTCCCGTTGCACCTGCGGCAATACATCCTCGGGTAGTATCGCGATCTGAGACATGGCTGCTGAAGTAGAGACCGCAGCAGGCAGTAATCGCAGCCCATTGTTGCCGTTTTTGATACAGCTTTTCAATCGAGTTATGGATAAACTCGCGTCGAACTCTTCATCTTCAACTTGAATCTCCTCCTGCTTGACATAGTCAAACGTCAACACATTCCCGCCATCTTCCTTCTCATCAGCAAGAACGACAGAATGGAAAACGTTGATTCCATTCCACTTGAAAACTTTTCTTTCCCCATCCATCAAATGCTGATAAAAGGCGGGCGGTTTCCGTACAGTCTGTGCAGCATTGTTAATCAACACATCCAACCTCGACTCTGTCCTCTTGATGGCGTTGCAGAATGCATGCACCATGGATATACTTCGAAAATCCACACCGTATATCGCAAGTCGGCCGTTGAACGACGCCGCATCGTGCTCAGCTGCGAAACGAGCCGCAGCGTCGTTGGGGAAGCGTGTAGTCACAATGACTTTTGCCGCCTTCGAACGAAGCAGTTTCAGAGCAATTGTATACCCAATCTAAAAAAAAAATATATATGGTTTTGTTTTCAGAATTCAGGTTTACTTCATTCCACAAAATTACCTTGACACGACCGCCAGTGACAAGGCAAACACGTCCACTTAAATCTGCCGTTGCAATTCTTTTGGAATAGTTGAAGTCGGCACATCCGGGACACAGGCGATCGTAAAAGTGGTGCAATATCGTGTAGTCCTTGTAGCAAATGTGGCAAATGCGCTTTTTTCCAAGTTTTTGTGGATGTTGTAGTTGTTGCGTCGGACTTGGGTGATTCACTAATAGATCACCGAGATCCGACGACTGGGCATTTTCAAGGAGGGGGTCTTTTTGTGGAGGAATAGTAAATATCCTTAGAAAAGAAATGAAAGTATACCATTCAAGCGTTAGTGTACAAAGGGGGAAAAAAAAGAACTCTTACTTGACTCCCGATTCAAATGCTCCTCGTAAACTACCTTCAGGTAAACTACGCATTGCTCCCACTTTCCGCAATTTTCGAATTCCTGTTTCTTCAAGCTTGGCATGATGCTCCTCAAGTTTACGTTTCTTGGCAAGCTTGGATCTGTCAGTGCTACTATTCCGTCCACCTCCAAAGCGGTTTAATGCTTGCATCAGCTGCTTCATTGATGGATTTGAGGAGGCCAAGGATTTGAGCGTTGGTGTTTCGATAAGGGCGGTTGTGACTTTGATGGCTGCTGCCAGCTCGCTTTCTGTAAAGTGGTTCCTCAACAGACTATTGTCTTCCATTTGATGGTGCTTTTTTTTTTGGAATGGCATGGTATTTTGATCAACTTGTGGTGGAGCACTTTAATTTCAAGTGATTCCTTCCACATGAAAACAAAATACAAAGAATCTCTACAGCCAATTACAGCTGTTTTCAAAAAGAATGTCATTTCTATTTTTCAAAATAAAAATCTGCCGCCAACACTGTGGAACACTGTTTCGCACTGCAGAGCTATTCCAAACACCAATGGCTAAATACACGGTTTCTGATGACTGGAAAGTCATTCGCAAGCATCAACAGCACCTGTTTGCTGGTCGCATCAGTCAAGACCTGTCCGAAAAGTTCACAGGACCATCCAATGCTTTAAGCGCCATCAAGATGGAACTCCTCCGAAAGAAATAGGAAGTGGCCAGCCAAGGAAGCTCTCTCATCTTACCTGAGGTAAGTGCTTGCAACTTGGTGTTGTGTGGACGACCACTAACTCTCTTTCCGCAATGCCGCAATTCGACTTGATGATTGAATGATGAACGTTGAATACAAGATCCATGATCTATTACAACGTGGAGGACCCTGCAGCGCCGAAGTTGAGACACAAGCAGGTTTGACTAGTTTCTTTATTGAATGGCAAGACTCACAAGATACGTCTCAAGACAGGTCATTCCGTATGTTTCTGTGTGATTCCTCGTTTATCAAGTTTGCAAAGCGTCACAGCGTAAGCCAGAGCTGGACAGAGAGGATGAAGGAACGTGTTGTTTATACGAGACAAGCGATTTACGCTTGCGTGTGCTGTGTGCTGTGAATGCTTCATGCATATCAAACCAAGGGAAGCCTGAAGCATTCAATGATTGGATTGAGCCAATATTATAATATCAGGAGGAGACAAAGAAAAGCAATAAAGGTCACTTTCATATGCCGTCACTTATGGAAAACAGAAAAACCCTGCATCAAACCTGGTTGCAACAAGTAAAGAGAGTATTTATTCTGAGTTGTTCAAAAGTTTTGTTGTTGAATTCTTGTCATTTTTACAGCCAAAGTCGATAATAATCATGTGTGACTTTGTGCAGTTGCAGTCAGGGGACCTGCGCATAGAATTGCAAGTCACATTCACTGAAACTAAACAACAACAGCGGTGACTGCAATCGATGATAGACGCCACGGCACTAAACAGTGTTCCACAGTGTTCCACAGTGTTGGCGGCAGATTTTTATTTTGAAAAATAGAAATGACATTCTTTTTGAAAACAGCTGTAAAGGAACTTCAAATAGAAAAAGAAAAATGTTAAAAAAAATTTCACAAATAATTTCACAACCATCTTTCAACATGAAACTCAAACGTCC
This sequence comes from Obelidium mucronatum, assembly GCA_025765595.1. NCBI lineage: Eukaryota > Fungi > Chytridiomycota > Chytridiomycetes > Chytridiales > Chytriomycetaceae > Obelidium > Obelidium mucronatum. The sequence continues at coordinate 186,018 of JAIVFH010000056.1, read as the reverse complement.
CTTTCGCTGTCGGCTTCTCAATCCAATAATACTCACCCGTAATCGCTTTCCCACCCTCCACAACACTCCCCAAGTATTTAAAGTGGCTTTTCGCGCCATATTCTTCAATCCACTCTGTCTTGAGTGTCTCCCAGTTCACTACCCCGTCGACTTTCGCTATATCACTGGAGTTATAGATTGTGCCCGCCTTGTAATCAATTGTTCCTTTGACGCGTCCGTCACTTGTGAATGTGAGAAGGCATCGGTCTGTTGCCGTCAAATTGCCATCATACGCGTTGATGGTGTGTCCGCGGAGGATAAAAGTACCTCCTGATTTCGATACTGAGTTCTCAGCCGTGTTTCCCAAGGGGGATGGTACTCCTGCCGATGGTGTAGTTGATTCCACTTCCGATTGAGTCGCGTCTGGAGTAATAGAGGAAGCAATGGAAAGCCCCTTTGGGTTCAACCGCATAATGCTAGAAACAAGTCTATCCACGGCTTCAGCAGTGTTACTTGGATCTAAGGGAAGGAAATTGACGCTACTTGCCAACAGTCTCACATGTGTGTATTTGTTGAAATCGAGACCTGGAAGGAAGAATGGGAATATAATTGGTTGCCGGGGTTCTGGGTATTGAGTTCGTCCTCGTTGGTGAGAAGTTAGGTTTTGTCGTCTCGCGTGATTAAACTCGTCTAATTTTTGATCAACAGGCTTGTTGGTTCAAAAAAAAAACAATCCAAAAAAAAAAAAAAAAAAAAAAAAAAAAAAAACAAACGCATAGAATATTACCTTCACATTCACCTGATTCCGCCCAACTCGAATTGATGAGAGGAATCACGACAACCGTCTTTTCAACTGCTTCTGCGATTTGATCGCGATAACTTTCGCCGCCGTCCATTTGCGTACACAGCCACACTTTAAATCCACGCTGTTCAAGCAGCGTTTTCATTTCAGAGGCGGTTTTTAAGCAGCTTCCCACGTGGAGGGATATAAATATTCTGGGAAATCTGGATTCGACGAGCCGCTTGGAGAATGTGTGGATGCTATTTTACGCGCTGGAGAAGAACCGGCTGTGGTTGATACTTTCCGTGGGAGCGGGGGAGGAACAGTAGCAGTGAGTCTGGAGGTTGTAGAGGCATTGTCCAATTTGAGTTCAATCGCGTCTAGTCTCTTTTCAACAGCCGAAATACTTCCGAGTAGTGTATCAGTGTGTTTCTGTATCAGTGGCCCAAGATGTTTGACCAGTTCTTGGGCAAGGCTCTCGTTCATGATTCTTAATAAAAACGCTTTATGCTTTTTGAACTTGTTCGTCTATTGTAGTCTATTGTTCTCCAAAAAAAAAGGAATGACTGCCAAACCAGTCCAACGGCTTTTTATCCGTCGCCGACACGTCTTTCGCGCGCTTTTCTTGATTCTATTTATCGCTATTTGCTATTTGACGAATGCCCGGCGGAGAAAGTTTGATGCCTCTGAGTCCGATGCAGCTGAAAACCCAAACAATCCCATTGACATCCTGCCTCCGAAAATAGAGCCCCAATGGCTCTCATTGGAAGATGCATTCAATGCAGAGTTGTCTGCAGGCAGCAGTAGCGGCAGCAGCGCATCAGACGCGGGAGTTGTCTGGAGTGGGACTATTCCCAAACAATTTAAAACTGCCATACAGAGCGATCAGGCCCCCTGGTTTCCTAAACTGAAAGCTGCTTATTTATCTTCAGGAATTGGTCAAAAAGAGCCTGTTGAAGATAATGATGCGGATGATATTGAGGATGATGACAGTCAAGATGAGTCTGATGACGCCAAAGAAGACGACGCTACTGAAAATCACGAAAATGATGAATCAGATTCAAATAATTTACAAGAGGATGGCGATGATGTTATTCAGCTGAATAGTGAAAACAAGGAAGGACTTGAGGATGCCATTTCTGGACAACTCACATATCACAGCTCACGACCGTCGATTCAATTCAGAGAAGATATCGGAAGGCTTTCGGATGCAGCTGGAATATCCAAGGATGCTATGGTTGAATTGCTAAAGGATCGCCTTGTTAAAACGGAATTTGGTATCACTGATTCAGAGTTTGCGCGACTTGTTCTTCCCAAACCAGTGTCGCAGTCCAAACCTAAATGGGAAGGAGATTCTAGCTATTTATTTCAAAATGGTATTCCCACCTGCTTTGGAAAGCCATGTACTCGCAATGAATACGTAAACATTCAAATCAACTTGACGCGAATCGCAACATCTCAGGTCAGTTGGAAGGTTGACCATCTTATCCATTTAAATTAAGATTTTTTTATTAGTTCATGTCTCCATACTGGATTCATGTCGATCTGTCTAAACTCACATATACCCCAGAAAACACGTTATTGACTAGATGCCGAGAAAATATTTGCCCAAATAATAATTGCACAACTATCGCCTCAAAAATACCACCAATTCCTAATGGATCGGCGTCCTTGGTCCGCATCAGACGACTCGTTCAACTACTAGCCTATTTCAAGAACCTCTACAACCCATCAACACACTGCATTCTCTCGCAAGAGCCCAAAATCGACCCTCTCGCGCCACAGACTCTGACAACCTTTACTCCGGTTATGGATGCTCCTATCGGAGAAAAAGTAAAGCGGGCTCGGTTTATTGGAGACTCCATCTGCTCGATATTTAACGCGTCCAAAAGTGATACACTTCATTACATTGGAATCCACCAATGCCCGCGGGCGAGACAAATGATTGTCCCTTTACCTAAAGCGAGTCCCCTCATCGTGGTAGACCCAAACCTGTCAGACCATAATTCCAAAAAAAGGAGGAAAGGAAAGAAAGGAAGGAAACAACTCGAAAACCCCTCAGCAATAGAAACAGTGCAACCCACTCTCACTGTAAGATATATTAAAATCGACAAGAGCCGATATCATCAGTTCCACAACCCAGTTTTAGTTGCCCTCAAAAACAGCTTTGTGAGTTTTCAGGGTGTCGTGTTCAATAACAAGCTACTGTTTCAACTGGACTCGAACTGTGCAGGAGGATTTCCAGAATCAGGCGATGTATTTCCTGTGCTAGAGTCTCCTACTATTACAAAATTATATTCGCAAGTGTTCGTCGCGTCATCACCAAGTGATCGAACTTCAGTCTCACATTGGCTTTTGTTTGAGACTTTACCCCGAATTGCAATGTACTTTGACGAGTTGAACGCACATCCAGACATTCGAATACATTATAACGTGCATGGAGGAAACGCGCAGTTCCTTGGCCGCATGCTTAGATTTTTGGGGATGTCGGGGTTTTTGGAAGAGAGTAGTGGAACGACAAAAAGAGAAGCAAGCCTCCAGGCGCGTCTTATCCACGGAGATGTTTACGCAAATGTGTTGTACATTCCTGAACCGAGTCTCTACTGCCTTATACCCCCGGAATACCAGCTACATAAGCTCAGATCTTTAATAACTTCGCGGCTGTTGCCTCATGTATATGCAGATAGCGCGCAGACAAACCAAAGGACTTGGGATGAAATTCTAATAATCCGTTCAAAGTCGCCTACAGCAATTACCAACTATAACGCCCTAGTTCGAATGTTGGAAAAGGAGTTTCGGGATTATACTGTTCGTTTAATTACAGACGAGGACGGAATGCCTTCTTCCTTGAAAGATACTTTTACTCTTTTTCATAAAGCGAGGATTGTGATTGCTTTGGAACAAGGTGTGGGATTGGGATACCTGGTTTCCACACAGTTTGGTGCCAGTGTTATAGAAGTCTTACGGGAGCCCCGAGAACGGATGGGGTGGAACTTGGGATATAGTGTATTAGCAAGATCTTTAGGAATTACTTGGTATGGCATGGTGATTCCATATATTCCAGCGAAACCTGATCGAGTTGTTGATTTGATTGAAATGCATGGGATGGTTGCTGGAATAATTGCAGACTTGAAATAGATTTAAGAATATGTGAACCATTTTATTTTCTGTCGCAACAATTGGATATGGATGGTTTTTCTCTATTTCGGACTCATTGGCAACGATTGATGTAGTCTGCTTCAGCGCCCGAATTGCGATAAACTTTCAAGATTTCAGCAACAATTTCGTCAACTCCTTGACCGTTCTTTACTTGGGCAAAAACAGTTGGTCCAGATCCACGCATCTTTTTTGAGTCGCGGTCCATGACGGACAAATCCGCCCCAACTAATTCAGCCAAATCCGTCTTATTGATAACAAGCAAATCGGATTGCGTGATTCCTGGAATTTGTAGGTAGTTTCATAAGTCGGCTGGTTCTTTTTTTTAACATGATTCTTGATCACCTGGCCCACCCTTTCTTGGGATCTTGTCACCGCCAGAAACATCAATGACGTAAATAATGTAGTCGGCCAATTCACGACTATAGTTGGCTGCCAAGTTGTCACCACCGGATTCAATCAAGAGTAAACCACAATTGAATTTTCTGGAAAGAGTCTCGAGAGCACCCTATTCATAAGTTACAATTATTATCAAGGCCAAAAAAGCACAGTGAATTCAAAGCTGGGAAATGCACGCTACCAAGTTTGCAGAAACATCTTCTCGGATTGCCGCGTGTGGACAACCACCTGTCTCGATCGCTTTAATCCGATCGGACGGAAGAGCCTTGTTTCTCGTCAGGAATTCAGCGTCTTCTTGAGTGAAAATGTCATTCGTGACTGCAGCAATGTTGTGCTCTGGGTGGAGTTTCTGACAAAGGGCAAGCATCAGAGCAGTCTTTCCAGAACCAACGGGACTGTTAAAAGGTGCATTTGTACATGAAGGGTTTAATTTAATCCTTGTTGCACATGGTACATTTTGTACATACCCTCCAATTCCCACCGTGAAGGCGCGCTCGCTCCAATCGCGGCACATGAATGGCTCTCTGTCCTCGTAGTTCCCAGGATTATCGAGGATTTCATGGGAATGACCATGTTCCTTCTCTGAGTGAGAGTGGGAATGGGAGTGATCATGCTGATGCCTGGGTGGGATAAAGCATGTCAGAAGGGAATAACCACAACTTCCTAGAGTCTATTACTCGTTCGCGTTTGCGGCTGTATAGGACTGAGAGTGGAGTGCAAAAGGTACAAACGAGGAATTCATTTGAAGATCTGATTTTTAGATAAGGCGATGCTTGGCTTGGAAAAGAAGGGTTGAAATGACGGTCGCTGCTTTTGATTTATTTGAAGACAAAGAAAGAACCATAGAGCCAATGCCGGTTATTGTAATCTGCGATCTGAATGCTTTTGTTTATCGTTTAGCATTGTTTATCGAATATATCATCCTAAACTTTACCGAGAACAGCAGCTCTTGTGGCTTAGTTGGTCAAAGCGTCGGTCTCATAATCCGAAGGTCACCAGTTCGACTCTGGTCAAGAGCAATTTATGGACTTCTGTACAATATTTATATATTGCAGTTACTTCTTCTTGCAACCGTGAAGTGAATACAGCTATTACTTCTTAATGCCTTGAAAGAAAAGAAGGAAGGTGGTTACTGCAGCAAACATAGGTTTGTGTTGTTAATCTCATTTCAATTTCAATTTCAATCCTTAAAATGGCAGTACAACCAGCCCCTATTGCATGGGGTTTCGGAGGATGTAAGAGACTCGGAATGTATCCGTAGACTATTGGACTTACCTTCCACTTTTGCTACAGCTGCGATGCAGATGGAAGGAGGCTGGAACTTGGATGGGAAGAGTCCTTCTGTCTTCGATCGTACGTCACACTCACAAAAACACAGAAATCATCGCTCCAAGCTTACTAACTCCTCCATCAGACGCTTACCTCAACAAGGCGGCTTACCCTACCCACGGCACTCCTTACAGAGCTGCTAATCACTACAATCAAACTAAACAAGATCTTGCTTACTTGGGGCAGCTCGGAGCTACGGCCTACAGATTCTCTGTTGCTTGGTCTCGCATCCTTCCTGGATGTACTGGTGCCGTTAACCAGGCAGGAATCAAGTATTACAACGACATGATTGATGAGGTTCGAAACCAGGGTGCAGAGCCGTTCCTGACGATGTTTCACTGGGATTTGCCGCAATGTAAGCCATTCTATCCCACAAATTGACTTGACATCCAGGTTGATATTTTTTGCCAGCCTGCCAGGACCAGTTCGGAGGGTTTCAAAGCCCTCAGATTATTGACGCTTTTGCAAACTACGCTCAAGTTCTACTCACAAACTTTGGATCCAAAGTCAACTATTGGCTTACGCTCAACGAGCCCCGTGCCAACTGTGATTTCTGTATGCATCGTCCTCAGTTTGCACCCTTCACAACGACTTCGGATGAGTTGTATTATCAGTGCATGCACAACTCTATTATTGCACATGCGACTGTTGTAAAGGCTGCTAGAAAGATGCCTGGTGGTGACAAGTGGAAGTTTTCTCTTCCATCCATTATGGAATGGCATGATCCCGATCCAGCTCCTACCAGCCCCACCGCAACTGAAGATGCTTCGCATATTCGTCAAGCAGAATGGTAGGACGCATTAAAAAATTTGTCTATACTTACTGACATACACTACCAATACAGGTACTTTGACCCTTGCATGACAGGAGACTACGGACCGGGAATTAAAACCGCACGTCCTCTCATCCCCAAATTTACAGCAGCGCAATCTGCTCTCATCAACGGAACCTGTGACTACGTTGCCGTCAACATTTACAGCTCGTTCACTAACGACTTGCCACCAAACCCAATCGGGGAGGACGCCGCCTACCCTGCCCAAGAAATTGATGACTATCAATTCCACTTCAACATGCCCTATTGGCCACATCCTCGCCCCGAAGGAGCACGAGCGCTGCCCAACTTTCTTTACAAGCGATATGGAAAGGAGATTGTGATTGCTGAATTGGGATACCATGTTCCAAGAGCGTTGGAAACCAACTTTGCTCAAGCAGTTAATGACACACTGCGTGTTGATTTCTGGAAGTTGAATGCACCACAAGTGATTGCTTCCGTGGTTGAGGACGGAGTGCCCTTGACAGCTGTGTTGGCATGGTCATTGATTGATAACTATGAATTTTACACATATGAATTCCGATGGGGTCATATTGCTGTTGATTATTGGGACCCAAGTGGAAACGGAAAAGTGAACTTGGATACTGGTAGCTTGAAGAGACAAGTCAAGAATTCCGCTTTGTGGATGAGTGACTACTTCAAGAAAAACACAAAGAGTCCATTCAATAATGTTGTTGCCACAGGCACTGGTACTTCGACAACTCCCAAAAAGACTTCAGGTGCCACTGAAAGCTTGTTTGCCGGATTGTTTGCTGTGATCGTTGGATCCCTGATTTCCATGCTTTAATTTCTGTTTTCTTCTTTGTCTCTTTTCTCGTTTTGTTTCTCATAAATATACATTCAAAAATCGAATTTGAATCGAATTCAAAACGTTTGGAGGATTTTGAGGGCTTGATTTGGACATTGATGACACAATCTCGAACCAACAAGCGATGGTGCCATCTAGTGCTTTGCATGGCTCAGTTCCTTGATGTGTTTCTGATTCTGGTCATCATCCTTCCCATCATAACAGACTCGCTCAAAGCTAGCCCCAGCGAGTCACAGTGGATCCTATCTGCCTATAAGTAAGAATGAATCGGCTTTTGAAGTTGCGAACTCCATGAGTCAAGTTTCAATCTGACGTTATGTTAAACCACTTTCTACTTGTTTCAGTTTGACGTTTGGTGGATTGCTCCTGCTATTTGGCAGACTGACTGACCTGTTTGGAAAAAAGAAAGGTTTTTTGATTGGAATGGCTTGGCTGACCCTGGCGTCAGTCTACTGTGGGTATGTGACTGTGACTTATGGGATCCCATTTGAAATCAAGTTTGATTACTAATACTCTGTCCAGGTTTGCCCCGACAACAAACCACTTAATATTTGCTCGTGCTCTTCAGGGAATGGGTGCCGCAGCCAATATTCCAAGTGCCGTTGGTGCGATAACAGATCTTTTTGATGACCCCAAAGAACGGAATATTGCCTTGTCCCAGTTTGGTGCTGCTTCGCCACTAGGCTTTATTTGCGGTCTGTTCGTCTGCGGAACTATCGGAGAGTCACTAGGGTGGAGGGCTGTGTTCTTTCTTTACGCTGGGTTGACATTACTTGTTCTCATTCTTGGAGCTGTCGTGTTGCCAGCAGATAAGCCCGTGAAACGAGACGATGCATTGAATGTTGCTAAAAATATGGATTATCTGGGCGCTGTCTTGTCGACAGGATCGTTGATTCTATTCATTTACGCCATTACGTGAGTGCATCGTTGGTGGTTGAATTGACTAAATATGGTTACAGCGCCGGAACAGAGGAAGGCTGGTCGACTCCTCAAATTTTATCGCCGCTACTCTTGTCGTTTGTCGGAGCAGCTCTCTTTCTCTATTGGGAGCGCAAAGTCCAGAACCCTCTGGTGCCATCCAGCTTCTTTAATCCGCAAACAACGCTACTTTTGTTGATGACGTTCTTGGTGCTCTTTGCATTCAATGGGTTCGCGGTCTTTGCAAACCTCGCTCTCCTCAACATTTACCACTTAAGCACTGTAATGACAGCGGTCCACCTCATTCCCATGATGGTCGTCGGATTCACTACTGCAACGGCAACTGGATATCTTGCCACGAAATATCCATACCCTTTGCCGTTTCTTATCTTCGGCCACGTCAGCATGATTCTTGCCTGTGTCCTTTATGCTTTTGTGAACGGAAACATATCCTATTGGGCACTAGCATTTCCAGCCCTCTGCTTTATAGTTCTTGGATTCGATGTTGTTTTTAACTTTTTTAATATTCTGCTTATGAGTTCGGTGAGTGTGGAGCATCGTAGTTTCGCCGGAGGGGTCTTGAATACAGTTGTTCAGTTGGGATATGGTGTTGGAATCGCTGTTGAGTTCACGGTTGCTGGAGCTGTTACTACGTCATTATCTAACGGAAGCGATCTTGGTAGCAATAGTGATGAAAATTTAATGAAAGGATATGCCGCTACGTTTTGGATCGGGGTGGGACTGTTGGTGGTATCTCTAGGATTTGGAGTTGCGTTTAGGCATCTGTGGAAAATGGAAACTGGGTCTGAGTCTTCGTCGAGTCAAGCAGAAATTGTTGAATTGGAAGATGTGAAAAAGGGTGCTGCAGGTTTTATCCCTGCATGAACATGATATCATATATTATATACTTCTGAAAATGGTGCGACGCATTAGATTCATATGATGAGATTGCTCTACTTTCGTCTTTATTATTGGAATCTGGCTTTCGAACCGTAGCGATGATCATGTTTTGCAAATCTCACAAAAAAAAGCATCCGGATTGGGCCTACTCCAATCGCGATCAATTATTTAGAGGGAGGAAAAAGGAGAGGGATGTATTCTGAAGCCCTCATCCTTTGGATTGTAATCTGCTTGTCTGTTTCTGTTGTATCAAGTTCCGCCGAAGAATCTCCTTTATCTTTCACGTGTCCCGATAGTCTACCTCCCAATACACTGGACGCGAGCCGCTATAAAGTTACATCTTTACCCAATCAAACAGCTGAGCTGGAATCCTCACTCAACGGACAATATGCTGGGTTTATTCCGATCGCTGCAGACGGTGGCGGCATATCAGCCGACAACTCGTTATTTTTCTGGTGAGCCAACTAAAGTCGGGGAAGTTCCATTAAATCAACTTCGTTTCTGAAAGGTATTTTCCTTCATCGGATATACAGTCGACTGATTTGGTTATATGGCTGAATGGCGGTTAGTTGTAACTTTTGTCTTGCCAGATCCTACCATTCAACAACACACACAACCGATATCTACGTTATATGACCATAACTGAAACCTTCGTTGCACGATCAGGTCCAGGGTGGTATGGATTCCAGATTCGAACCTTGCCGTAGCTGACAAACTTTTGCCTCAGCTCATCTCTATTTGGCAGCTTCGAAGAGAACGGACCAATTACAATGAACGCAGATGGAACGATAGGAATAAATCCAAACAGCTGGCATCATCAAGCAAACCTTTTGTATCTTGAACAACCACTTGGTGTGGGATTCAGTTTCAACTACAAATCGGATAGGGGGCCGTTTACAGAATACCAAGTAATGAAATCAAAATGCACTTTTTTATGTTCTAAAAGTGTTTCGATAAGGTTGCGGCTCAATTTGTTGTTTTTTTGAATGGATTCTATAACCTATTTCCATTGGCGAAGAAGTGGAACCTCTATATTACAGGGGAGTCATACGCTGGCATTTACATACCATACATGAGTACAGCAATAAGTCTTTGTAAAACTTTGATTGATGGCGTGACTCCGGTTTGACATCTCTTTTAAGTATTCCATCTCTGAATCCCTCCAAAACAGCTCAACTTAAAAGGAATTGGAATTGGAAACGGCCTCATAAACTATGTTTCACAAATTGACTATCCTCAAGCCATGATTGACAAGTTTTCATATTTGCGAGGAACGGACATCTTCAAGTATTCAATAGAGGGAAGAGAATGGATGAACAGAGTCGAAGTAGCTTGCCTCCATGTCAAATCGTTCAAAGATGTGGCAAAGTTGCCTTTTAAATGCGATGCAGCGAAACTGGCGAATGACTGGTTTCAAAAATCAAGGCGGGGTCGTCAAGACATGGTGGATCAAGAAGAAGGAGCAGGAGATTCAAAAGCTGTTTGCTTGGATTTGTATAACATTGATTATGAGATTCCCTGTTGGGAAACGGATCAGTTCTATTTAAGGAATTCGCGATTAACTGAATATTTGAATGTAAGACACGCAAACCTGGTATGCTCAGTAGCAACTCAACTATTTGACTAGTCGGAGGAAGTTAGACTCGCTGTTCATGTGGACCCACCGTTAATTGATTCCGAGCCATGGTACAAATGGAAACAATGCCGAGATATCACTATAAAAGTGCAAAATGACAGAAAGTACGGACCATCTGCTGATACAGTACGTTAAATATACTTTTGTAGCTTGTATTAAACAATTGCCATGTTTTTAGTTTTTTCCCGGACTGTTGGAGCAGGGAATCAAGATTTTGATGTTTAATGGCGACCGCGACTTCATTCTGAACTACGTTGGAACTGAAGCTCTGCTCTCAAATTTAACGTGGGGAGGAAGTACTGGGTTTAAGGATGAACGTGGTGTCGATTGGAAGGTAAATGATGCAGTGGCTGGCCGCTATTGGTCGGAAAGGGGTTTGACATGTAAGTCTGAATATCCAGCATAATCTGATACTGGAAATATCTTATGATTCGAATAGACGTTCGTGTAGCGGGCGCTGGGCATATGGTGGCATCTGTGAGTCAATTATCAACAATACTGTCTGAGCTTATCATAAACAAAACAAAAAACAGGATAAGCCAGTCAGTGGATCTGCAATTCTAAAAGAGCTACTGCTACCTGCTTCTTCCAGTAAAGTGGATGTAGAAGGTGTATCAATGAATGAATGGTTTAACCATCAACGTAAAATGCAAACAACATCCTCAACATATCCTTCAATCTCCATATCTACAACCGCGTTTTATTACTATTTACTGATCGTATGTATGTTGCTGTAAGAAAAAAATGAGATTTTACAAAGCAGTTTGTTCAACTTTCTGGATCAAAGTTTCCATATCCTTTCGGTTTCCCTCCCTCGCTACTTCAAAGGCGGAAAAAAACCTCGTCCTTTCTTCAACGGACACGAGGAGAGCTTCCAAATTTGAAATTGCCACATGAACGCGGAAGAAACCGTCAGGGTCCTGCTCCTCCAGAGCGTGTGTCTGAACGGACAGTAAGTCAGTAAGTCAATAGGACAAAGAACTACACATACAAAGATCTGGCAGAACTCATCAATTTGATCCTGGGCGTTTGCTAGAGAAGGTATTGAAAGAAGCGAAGAGCGCAGCAAGTTAAACCCTCGACTATTTGCTTTGTTGGCGCAAGGCTGGCGAGGGGTCGATGATTCCTGCAAGAGTCCTGCCCATGAATTTGTGATGTATCGCTTTAACCAAACGATTAGATATGACACACATTGTGTGATGGTTTCTAACAAACCAAGTGATGAGAATTTCCCTGCATACACTTTGCAACAATTTCAGCAGCTTTTGCACGATCAAGAACCGAACATGAATCAAATAGCTCATTCAACAGCCTGAAGAACCAAATTCGAGTCAACTAACTTCAAACGACAGCTTCAAGAACCAACCGAATCATATTGAAGAACATTCTCTTCACTTGACCAACATGGTCAACTTTGGTTTGAGCAATGGCCATATTCACAATATCATCTGCGACAGTCAAACCCGTCAGGGAGGGCAAAAGTTTCAAATCTCGTCGAGTCGATTCAATATCCATCGGACCAAATAGCTGTTCTGATGGAACCATGGATTGGTTCATGAAAGTGGATGAATCCATGGACATAGATCCTTCGGAAACTGAAGCAGCCGGAGATTGATCCAGTACAAATGTACCAATACTAGGTGACGAAATAATGGGCAGCACTGGCGTGTGTGCTGCAACCCCCAGTGCTCTTGCCTTCCAAACTTCAGCCTCCAGCTTCAAATCAACAACCTGCTTCTCCAACACCTTCACTTGATCCATACAGAGAGAAGTTTTAAACTGCTCCGTGGCGCAGTGAATGCAAGGAGCTAGGGTTGATTTGGCACCAACACCATGAATTGTCTTTGCCAGTTCCAGCTCCAACTCCGAAACCCTTTGTTTTACAGTCTCCAGCTCCTTTGCTTTTCTCTCGAGATCAAACAGATAGTTCTTCTTGCGTTCTCTGTGCGCTCTTTGGGCCTCTCTCATTTGACCGCTTCTCTTCGAGATGGGCTCATCCAATGTCCTCTTTCTGCCTCGGCCGCTGTGTGGATTGTATGCTGGTGCTGGTGGGAATGGCGCAGCGGCGACTGTTGATGCTGGGGACACTCCTTCTTCTGACATGATTTTCCACGTTTCAAAGAGCTCCCAGTGTCAGATTCTCAAGCCTTCCTTCCAAAGCATGCTATATATATGCATAATACATGTTTGAGGAAAGAACCATACTTTATGCATATTTTCCAGCATTTTGATGAAACACCCCATCAGTATACCCCAAACCACGTTGTCTTCGAAGATTTGAGTCAAAGAACACCATCAATTAAGTGCTTCTTTAGTTATCAATTACGGTACAGTGGAAACTCTCACGGAATATCTTGTGCAACACATAGAATCCGATCGAAAACCCTAGAAATTTCGCGAATCTACTTTCACACTCAGCGAAGCATGATTTAATCTGTATTCAATTACAAATCAAAAAAGTATAAAAGCGCCTCACCTCTGGCGGTTCGGAGACGCAAGCATTTGATAAAAAAAACCTCCAAAAACCAAATACCAACGATTAAAATGGCTGTGTTCTTACCACGCGACTCTCTCTTCCGCGACTTTGATCGCCTCTTGAATGCCCAACTCAACGCCATGACTTCTTCCGAGTCAAACACGGAAGATGCGAACCAGATTTCCTCAAAGTACTGGGGTGGTTCCTTCAACGCGCGTTTGGACTTGACTGAAAACGAGAAAGGGTACATTGTACATGCTGACCTTCCCGGTGTGAAAAAGGTAAAATATTACTTTTGTTTCCACCACCATTGGTTTTGCTGACACCACACTCTTTGCTGTTACAGGATGAAGTCAACATTACAATCAAGGACAACATCTTGACCATCTCTGGAGAACGCAACACCAAAAAGGACACCAAAGACAACCAGCGCCATGTTATTGAACGCTCTTTTGGAAAATTCTCTCGAAGTGTTCGCCTTCCCAATGATGCCAATGCTGACGCAGTTACTGCCACCATGGACCATGGTGTTCTTGAGCTGACTCTTTTGAAGAAGGCTTTGGATGAAGGAGTCAAGAAGATTAACATCCAGTGATTTCTTTTATTTTCTTTTTGGATCAGAGTTTTCATGGTTTTTGATTTGCTGGCAGAACTGAAGTGTGAAAAAATAAACTTTGTTCCATAATGTTGTATCGATGGGCTTATTCTGGGCCGAAATTTAAGAATGAAAATTTGCAACCAACACCAAACGAAGAAAAGTAGCTGCAACGCTACAGTATGTCTACTCTTTTCGGATTATGAGACTGGCGCTTTGACTAACTAAGCCACAAGATCCCACAAGAGCGATGTCAGTGAGCTTCATTACACTGTAAAATTAGTGTTTATTCCTCCCTTCACCGTACGGACTATAGTAGCTTTTTTCAAGCCAGCGTCAATTCTTGAGCTTTCGCAATCATTTCCTCCACAATATCTTGATGCCCATCCCGAATCTCATGGACCAGCATCAACAAATCCGCACGATCCGCTACATTAGCCGCAACCGCAAGTTTCCCCACACTTAAATTCACGCGAAACAAAGTCTCAGGGTCATCCCTGTCGATCCCTTTGGTCAAGCTATACACAAATTCCTCAACAAGGTCCTGGTAATCCTGGAGGGATTTGAATTGTTGGAGACAGGTACGAAGAAGAAGTGGGAGTTTCGTTTCGTCAAGAATGGCGGAATGAGATGATGAATCTGGGTGGTACTTTTTGGGATCTGGAGAGGCGCCGTAGATTCGAAATGTTGGCGAAGACCCCAGAGTGCGATGCGGCAAATAGGAAGACCACACTTGAACCAAGTATTTCTACTTGTGAGAAAATTTATATTTAATGCTTTAGCAAGATGTGCGTTGCATAAGGTGGGCGTGTGTGGGCTACTCAACGACATGATTGATATTCCTTTCCACTTGACTAGAAATCGCATTGAAAAACTGGGCTCGTTCTGAAATGGCACATCTTTGGAATAACTGTCCCATAATCCTTACTCTCTTGAGTATGATTCGTTTTGATGTGATTAGATCTGTACTTTGAGTATGTGCCTGGGTAAAGGTTCGGTTACAAAAAAAAAAGCGTCAGATACAGAGCCAAATAACACTCAACTGTAATCAAATCCATCAAAGAATCAATTAATTCAGACTCCGAAAGAGATGGTATAAGTTTCAAAGAGAGTCGCAGGAGTTCCACATCGCAAGGCCCAAAGATTTCTTCTGCAGATATCAAACGAGGCCTGATCCCGTTCAAGAAGGAATCCAGGTCATCCATAATATAATCATTATCTGGAGATTGTTTGCTGATCGACAGTGGTGGCAGTGGAGGGGGTATCGTGATTGCTGAAGAACCAGTAAAGATGGATTCCGTCCACCCAAAGAGATCATCTTGAACCCGGCTCTGATCAAGCTTCGATTGCAATTCGTTGCATTTCCTGTTGGCGGCATCCAATTGAGTCTGAAGCTTTATCATATTTGTGTGACAAGAATCGCACGTGCGGTTGCTACTAACAGCAGTCGATAGCAAGCTTTGGATCGCAGGATTCTTGCTCTTCAGCAGGTGGCAATCAAGCTCAAGTTGCTCTACCTTCTCCTTCAAATACTTGAGTTCCTTGTTTTCGTTCATGAGCTCATGGACTCGCTGTTCCAAGTCTTTCACGTATTGCGCCTTTCGCTGCTGGTGCATGCGCTGGGCTTCTCGCAATTGCATCGCCCGTTTTGAGTTTGGATCATTTCCTGTTGTTGCTGTTGGTTTCCTGCCTCTCTTTGTTTGTGGTGCCGACGGCGTTGATTCCATTTTATTCCAAGTCTGTTTTTTATTATTATTATTTCAACGTAATCTCTTCAGCCCTTGTCACCAAATCATCCACATCATCCAACTGCGCCTCCCTTAATCCGTTGAAATATCGCAACAGCTGTGCTCGATCTTGAAGACTCGTTGCGACAAACAGTTTGTTTAGACAATAGCCAATACGGAAAAATGCCTCTGTGCTTTGGTTTCCAAATGCAAGTTTCTATTTTTTTTTGTTTTTAAAAAACGGATCAGATGAGACGTTATTTTTTTTTCTTGGATGGCTCCAATTCTAAAAAAAAAAAAAAAAAAAAAAAAAAAAAGTGGAACTCACCAGGGTATTACAGAATTCCAAAACAATATCTCCTGCCGCTGCAAGAGAAGGAAGCTGCTGCAAGTTTTCTTGTAGTTGATTGATGTACGCGATTAATCCCGGTTTCGAATCTGATATTTGGATTTCAGCTGGAAGCGGCGGCAAGAACACGGACCAGAATTGCACAGAGTATTGCTAGGAATCAAGTGGGCGGAACTGTAAGCATTACACATCCAAGAACCCCCCGTGGAAAAACAACAAGAAAAAATATATAATATATATATATATAACTTACAGTATGCAACATATTCCTCTCAAAATGCATGGCAATAACTTCAAACACGCGAGACCGTTCAGCGTCGTGGCAATTCACGCTTATGTGATTAATCCCACGAACAAATTTCAACATGATTTTCTTCATGGCGAGGAGATCCGATGTTTGGGTGAGTGCCTTCACAAAAACCGGGTAAATAAGGCCCACCTTCATCATCGAAAAAAAAAAAAGGTTGCTCACCACAATCGAATCACAAATCAAATCAACCGAAGGATTCCCAACCAAAGATGGAATCATTTTCAACGACAATCGAGTCGATTCGATTTCAACAGGTCCATAGATTTCCTCAGATGTCAAGAAACGTGGGGTAATCCCACTCAAAAACACATCCAATTCATCCATTACAGTGTCAACGGTAGTATCAACATTGAAAAGAGATGCATCGGGTATAGGTGAAAGACTCGCGGTTGATGCCGGGACAGCCAACGGCATCGTCATGGGAGGTGGTGGGGTTGGTTGTTGTTGCTGTTGCTGTTGCTATTGCATCGACATGAGGGACATTGCCTTTTCCTTCCACTCTTGGCATTCCTTTTTGAGTTCATTCACTTGGAATTCCTTCAACACACATGACCCGCAATTGCTTGCTCCAATTTCATTCAATAGCACACCAGCGGCGGCTGGTTGCAACAAACTAGTATTACTCGTCCCAGATAACGGCTCCCGCAATCCAGCTTCAAACTCCAATTGCTGAATCCGAGCCTTGAGTTTCTTGACCAAACTGGCTTCTTCCGTCAACTCCTTGACTTTGAGTTCCAAATCCTGAAGGTATTGCACTTTACGTTCTCGATGAGCTCGTTGTGCTTCTCGAAGCTGGACAGTTCGTTTCGATACCGTTGGGTCTGAATTGCCGGTGTCTTGAATCGGCTTGCGGCCTCGTTGCTTGGACGGCGGACCTGTTTGGGGTAGTTGAGACATTTGTGTTGACAAATCTTTTTTTTTTTTTTTTTTGAGAAAACCAATATTTCTTTTTTTAAAATGCAAGCTTTACTATAAATGTTACTACCCCAACGTGAATCGTTCAGCCGCCCTGACCAAATCATCGACTTGATCCAACCGAGAGTTGCGCACCTCATGGAAAAGAATCAAGAGCTGTTTTCGATCTTCAAGGGTTGTAGCCACCAACATCTTACTCAAAGAGTGGTTAATCCTGAAGAAGGAATCAACATTTCGAGTTGCAAATGCCAGATGCTTTTGAGTGAGAGAGATAGTGAGTGAGAGAAAGAGGGGTTTTGTTAAACTGCATAAAGCTATGCACATAAAAATGAGAAAGAAAAAAAAAACATGGTTTTTTTACCACCGTATTGCAAAACTCATTGATGGTTTCCTGCATCGAAGCCAACGAAGGCAAAAGACTAATCCGCGCTCGAAACAACGCCAACGTCTGGATAAGTTCCTCGTCTTTCAGAAGCTGATTAGAGCAAAGCGCGATGGGTTTGGGTGGAAGAAACACGGTCCAGAATTGAACAGAATATTGCTGTTGGAGGGGGTGTTGTTAGGGGATTTTTATTATTATTAAAAACACATATAGGAAAACACAACAAAAAAAACTCAACTGTATGAAGCAGGTTCCTTTCAAAATGCATGGAAACAACATCAAACACGCGGGGCATTTCGGATTCACGGCACTGTTTCGACAGCGCATTCGTTGCATGCACGAATTGAAGCATTGCTCTTTTCATTGATAACAAGTCGGATGTTCTGCTAATGGCCTATTTTTTTGGGGGGGTTGGGAGGGTTTGTTGTGGTTTTTTTAAAGTGCCACGTCACCCGTTAAAGCAAAGTTTTCCCTACCACATAAGATTCACACAAATGGTCCACACAAAGAGAATCCTTGAGCGAAGGAATCATTCTCAGAGATAAACGGGTTGATTCCACTTCCACAGGTCCATAGATTTCCTCTGACGTCATGATTCTTGGTGTGACGCCTTGTAAAAAGATATCCAGCTCGTCCATGACCATATCAGTGTTTTGAAATAAATTCCCCGTTGGAAATGTGTCGGGTGGTGTGGTGTAAGAAGCGATGCTTTGTGCAAGGGGTTGTTGAATCAAGGTGTTGAATGGTGTGGTGGTAGTGGTTGTATTCTCCTTTGAGGATTCCTTCTTGAGTCGAGTGACTTGCTCTTCGAGGCTTTGTATACGGCTTTCTTTGAGAACACAGGAGCCACACGATGGCGGTGTTTGTCCAAGCAAGGCAGCCAAACCGGCATTGGCAGCACCAGCAGCAGAATTCGTCGCATCATCACTCGACGTCAACAAGTGTAGTTCAAACTCCAACTGACTGATCCTGTCTTGAAGTTTCTTTACATTAGCGTTTTCTTCTTCGAGTTTGCGGACACGAGATTCCAACTCCTGGACGTAGAGAGCCTTCTTTTCTCTGTGGGCTCGTTGGGCTTCTCGGAGTTGCACTGTTCGTTTCAATGTTGGTTGTCCTGATGTTGTTGTTGTTGTGGTGTTGTTGGTGTTGTTGTTGTCGGTGGGGATTGGTTTCCGTCCTCGCTTTGCGGGCTGTTGGGGTGCATTCATTTTTTTTGGCGAGATTGTTTTTATTCAATTTGTCATCAAATTTTGTAATACTTGCAAAAAAGGAAAAAAAAACGTAAAAGTTCCCCCCCACGAATTCTAAAGTTCCAACTTTGAAGAAGAAGAGACTGTCTAACGGCGGTAGTTTCCGCCTGCGGCGCCAGAGAATCAAGATAGAAAAGAAGGGTACCGCCTACGGCGGTAGGATCAGGAAAGAAAAGAAGGATACAAACCGCCTACGGCGGTAGGAAACACGAGATTCCAACTCCTGGACGTAGAGAGCCTTCTTTTCTCTGTGGGCTCGTTGGGCTTCTCGGAGTTGCACTGTTCGTTTCGATGTTGGTTGTCCTGCTGTTGTTGTTGTTGTGGTGGTGTTGTTGGTGTTGTTGTTGCCGGTGGGGATTGGTTTCCGTCCTCGCTTTGCGGGTTGTTGCGGTGCATTCATTTTTTTTGGCGAGATTGTTTTTATTCAATTTGTCATCAAATTTTGTAATACTTGAAAGCGTAAAAGTTCCCCCCACGAATTCTAAAGTTCCAATTTTGAAGAATAAGACACCGCGCCTAACGGCGATAGTTTTCTGCCTGCGGCGCCAGAGAATCAAGAAAGAAAAGAAACAAACCGCCTACGGCGGTAGGATCACGAAAGAAAAGAAACAAACCGCCTACGGCGGTGGGAAACACTGCCTACGGCGGTAGGATCAGAAAAGAAAAGAAACAAACCGCCTACGGCGGTAGGAAACACTGCCTATGGCGGTAGGAAAAACACCGCCTACGGCGGTAGGAAACACCGCCTACGGCGGTCAAAAGAAAAAGAAGGGTTTTAGGATTTGTCAGTTTGACGAAATATGGTTGAAACGAAAAAAAAAAAAAAAAAAAAAAAAAAAAAGAAAGAAAGAAAGAAAGGAAAAACATTCTCAAATTAGGGTTCCATAAAAAAATGTTAAAAAGTATATAAAACTCGCCGTTTCACCCCAAAGTAAAAAAAAAAAAAACAAAAAAAAAAAAGAAAAAGCAAGAATGCCAGGATTCAACAATGTCGATATGATTGAGTCATTGAGTGACCCATTACTCAACATCCAGATTGCCAAGAAGCTGAATGCGCAAGTGCAGTCAAAAGTACCTTCTAGTTCTACTACTACTACTACTGCATCATCCATCAAGACATCAAGCGACAGCATCAAGTCGCAAGCACCCAGTTTCTTTATCACGACGCCATTGAGTGCTTCTACGCTGTACCTTTAAATCTCTTTAAATCATTTACTTTTTACATAGTAATAATAAATAAATAAATAAAAAAGTAATAAAAAAACAACAAAAACCAAAAAGAGATGCAGCAGTTCAAGTTTGGGCCGCACACGATCACAGCGAATGAAATCTTCTACAGCACGCGCACCACGTTCGGACTCGTCAATCTGAAGCCAGTGACGCCGGGCCACGTGCTGCTCATCCCGCGGCGGGTTGTCGCGCGCTACAGCGAGCTGACTGCGGCGGAGGCGAGCGACCTTGCGCTCGCGGCGCAGCGTGTTGGCGGCGTCGTCGAGCGCGAGTTTGGCGGCGCAGCGCTGACGCTGACGCTGCAGGACGGCGCGGCGGCCGGGCAGAGCGTCGCGCACGTGCACTGGCATCTGCTGCCGCGGCGCGCGCGCGACTGGCCGCTCAACGACCACGTGTACGCCGCCGTCGACGCCGCCGAGCGCGCGATGTTCGTCGACGCAGACGCAGAGCGCAAACCGCGGACGCCGCAAGAGATGGCCGAAGAAGCGGCAAGGCTGCGGCCGTTCTTTGCGCAGATTTCAATCGACGAAGGAGGCGCTTCCATCTGGGACGACTTGTGATTAATGTGATTAAAAGAAATGAAAAGTAAAAAAAAAATAAAATAAAATAAATAATAAATGTGTGGACGGACTGTGCTGTTTGCCAGCCAGGAACAAGTCGAAGCGGCGGCACAGACAAAGGTCTGGTCAAACAACCCGCCGTCATCCTACTACAAGCCATCCTACAACAGCGGTCCAATGAGACTGCAGCCAGTGATAACCAGGACTTGTTCATCTTCAACTTCTTCATCTTCAACTTCTTCTAGGACCCTCTCGCTCATGCAATGGGGCATCAAAACAAACACACACTCTCTCAATCCTACACTCTCAATCAATGCCCGTGACGATACTCTCATTTCTTCCGCTTCAACTACTTGGAATTCCTTAAAAAATTCTCATCGTGCTGTTGTTGTTTCTCAAGGATTCTTTGAATGGCTTGAGAAACCAACAGGTTCTACGAATTCGGTTCCTTTTTTTGTTTGCGAGAGGAATCTGGTTTTGAAGAAGGATCGTTCTGATGATGTTTCAACTACTACTGCTACTACTACAAGTAGTTTTGCTACTCCTTTTCCTGGGTTTCTTTTTTATGCTTGTTTGTATCAAGAGGTGAGATGTTCACCGCTGTTTTACTGCCGAAGGCAGTGTGTTTTACCGCCGTAGGCGGTGTATTCTACTGCCGAAGGCAGTCTACCGCCGTAGGCGGTGTGTTTTACTGCCGTAGGCAGTGGTGTTGTACTGCCGAAGGCAGTGTGTTGTTTTACCGCCGTAGGCGGTGTGTATCCTTCTTTTCTTTCTTGATTCTCTGCCGCCGTAGGCGGCAACTACCGCCGTAGGCGGAAACAACCGCCGTAGGCGGTGTCTTTCTTCCTTCTTTCTTTTTCGCATTCTCTACCGCCTGCGGCGGTACATATTCTTCATTTCTTTCTTGAATCGAAACCGCCGAAGGCGGTGTGTCCTTTATTTTTTTGATTCTACACTGTTGCAGGTCGAAACCGCCGTAAACGGTGTATCCTGTTTTTCTTTTTTGATTCTCTACCGCCTTCGGCGGTGTATCTTTTCTTTTTGTTTTTCCTTCTTGTACCGCCGCAGGCGGTGTATCCTTCCTTTTTTTTACTTCTCCTACTGCCGCAGGCGGTGTATCCTTTCTTCTTTCTTGATTCTCTACCGCCGTAGGCGGTGTGTTTCTTCCTTCTTTCTTGATTCTCTACCGCCGCAGGCGGTGTATCCTTGCTTTTTTTCCTTCTTCTACCGCCGCAGGCGGTGTGTCCTTTATTTTATTTGATTCTACACCGCCGCAGGTCGAAACCGCCATAGGCGGTGTATCCTGTTTTTCTTTTTTGATTCTCTACCGCCTTCGGCGGTGTATCTTTCCTTTTTTTCCTTCTTGTACCGCCGCAGGCGGTGTGTCCTTTTTGTGTCCCCTTCTTTCCTTTTCATATTCTCTACCGCCGCAGGCGGTACATATTCTTCATTTCTTTCTTGAATCGAATGTGTCCTTTATTTTATTTGATTCTACACCGCCGCAGGTCGAAACCGCCATAGGCGGTGTATCCTGTTTTTCTTTTTTGATTCTCTACCGCCTTCGGCGGTGTATCTTTTCTTTTTTTCCTTCTTGTACCGCCGCAGGCGGTGTGTCCTTTTTGTGTCCCCTTCTTTCCTTTTCATATTCTCTACCGCCGCAGGCGGTACATATTCTTCATTTCTTTCTTGAATCGAATGTGTCCTTTATTTTATTTGATTCTACACCGCCGCAGGTCGAAACCGCCATAGGCGGTGTATCCTGTTTTTCTTTTTTGATTCTCTACCGCCTTCGGCGGTGTATCTTTCCTTTTTTTCCTTCTTGTACCGCCGCAGGCGGTGTGTCCTTTTTGTGTCCCCTTCTTTCCTTTTCATATTCTCTACCGCCGCAGGCGGTACATATTCTTCATTTCTTTCTTGAATCGAATGTGTCCTTTATTTTATTTGATTCTACACCGCCGCAGGTCGAAACCGCCATAGGCGGTGTATCCTGTTTTTCTTTTTTGATTCTCTACCGCCTTCGGCGGTGTATCTTTTCTTTTTTTTTTCCTTCTTTTACCGCCGCAGGCGGAAACTACCGCCGCAGGCGGTGTATCCTTCCTTCTTTCTTGATTCTCTACCGCCGCAGGCGGTGTGTTTCTTCCTTCTTTCTTGATTCTCTACCGCCGCAGGCGGTGTATCCATCCTTTTTTTTCTTCTTCTACCGCCGCAGGCGGTGTGTCCTTAATTTTATTTGATTCTACACCGCCGCAGGTCGAAACCGCCATAGGCGGTGTATCCTGTTTTTCTTTTTTGATTCTCTACCGCCTTCGGCGGTGTATCTTTCCTTTTTTTCCTTCTTGTACCGCCGCAGGCGGTGTGTCCTTTTTGTGTCCCCTTCTTTCTTTTTCATATTCTCTACCGCCGCAGGCGGTACATATTCTTCATTTCTTTCTTGAATCGAATGTGTCCTTTATTTTATTTGATTCTACACCGCCGCAGGTCGAAACCGCCATAGGCGGTGTATCCTGTTTTTCTTTTTTGATTCTCTACCGCCTTCGGCGGTGTATCTTTCCTTTTTTTCCTTCTTGTACCGCCGCAGGCGGTGTGTCCTTTTTGTGTCCCCTTCTTTCCTTTTCATATTCTCTACCGCCGCAGGCGGTACATATTCTTCATTTCTTTCTTGAATCGAATGTGTCCTTTATTTTATTTGATTCTACACCGCCGCAGGTCGAAACCGCCATAGGCGGTGTATCCTGTTTTTCTTTTTTGATTCTCTACCGCCTTCGGCGGTGTATCTTTCCTTTTTTTCCTTCTTGTACCGCCGCAGGCGGTGTGTCCTTTTTGTGTCCCCTTCTTTCCTTTTCATATTCTCTACCGCCGCAGGCGGTACATATTCTTCATTTCTTTCTTGAATCGAATGTGTCCTTTATTTTATTTGATTCTACACCGCCGCAGGTCGAAACCGCCATAGGCGGTGTATCCTGTTTTTCTTTTTTGATTCTCTACCGCCTTCGGCGGTGTATCTTTCCTTTTTTTCCTTCTTGTACCGCCGCAGGCGGTGTGTCCTTTTTGTGTCCCCTTCTTTCCTTTTCATATTCTCTACCGCCGCAGGCGGTACATATTCTTCATTTCTTTCTTGAATCGAATGTGTCCTTTATTTTATTTGATTCTACACCGCCGCAGGTCGAAACCGCCATAGGCGGTGTATCCTGTTTTTCTTTCTTGATTCTCTACCGCCTTCGGCGGTGTATCTTTTCTTTTTTTTTTCCTTCTTTTACCGCCGCAGGCGGAAACTACCGCCGCAGGCGGTGTATCCTTCCTTCTTTCTTGATTCTCTACCGCCGCAGGCGGTGTGTTTCTTCCTTCTTTCTTGATTCTCTACCGCCGCAGGCGGTGTATCCATCCTTTTTTTTCTTCTTCTACCGCCGCAGGCGGTGTGTCCTTTATTTTATTTGATTCTACACCGCCGCAGGTCGAAACCGCCATAGGCGGTGTATCCTGTTTTTCTTTTTTGATTCTCTACCGCCTTCGGCGGTGTATCTTTCCTTTTTTTCCTTCTTGTACCGCCGCAGGCGGTGTGTCCTTTTTGTGTCCCCTTCTTTCCTTTTCATATTCTCTACCGCCGCAGGCGGTACATATTCTTCATGTCTTTCTTGAATCGAATGTGTCCTTTATTTTATTTGATTCTACACCGCCGCAGGTCGAAACCGCCGTAGGCGGTGTATCCTGTTTTTCTTTCTTGATTCTCTACCGCCTTCGGCGGTGTATCTTTTCTTTTTTTCCTTCTTGTACCGCCGCAGGCGGTGTGTCCTTTTTGTGTCCCCTTCTTTCCTTTTCATATTCTCTACCGCCGCAGGCGGTACATATTCTTCATTTCTTTCTTGAATCGAATGTGTCCTTTATTTTATTTGATTCTACACCGCCGCAGGTCGAAACCGCCATAGGCGGTGTATCCTGTTTTTCTTTTTTGATTCTCTACCGCCTTCGGCGGTGTATCTTTCCTTTTTTTCCTTCTTGTACCGCCGCAGGCGGTGTGTCCTTTTTGTGTCCCCTTCTTTCCTTTTCATATTCTCTACCGCCGCAGGCGGTACATATTCTTCATTTCTTTCTTGAATCGAATGTGTCCTTTATTTTATTTGATTCTACACCGCCGCAGGTCGAAACCGCCATAGGCGGTGTATCCTGTTTTTCTTTTTTGATTCTCTACCGCCTTCGGCGGTGTATCTTTTCTTTTTTTTTTCCTTCTTTTACCGCCGCAGGCGGAAACTACCGCCGCAGGCGGTGTATCCTTCCTTCTTTCTTGATTCTCTACCGCCGCAGGCGGTGTGTTTCTTCCTTCTTTCTTGATTCTCTACCGCCGCAGGCGGTGTATCCATCCTTTTTTTTCTTCTTCTACCGCCGCAGGCGGTGTGTCCTTAATTTTATTTGATTCTACACCGCCGCAGGTCGAAACCGCCATAGGCGGTGTATCCTGTTTTTCTTTTTTGATTCTCTACCGCCTTCGGCGGTGTATCTTTCCTTTTTTTCCTTCTTGTACCGCCGCAGGCGGTGTGTCCTTTTTGTGTCCCCTTCTTTCTTTTTCATATTCTCTACCGCCGCAGGCGGTACATATTCTTCATTTCTTTCTTGAATCGAATGTGTCCTTTATTTTATTTGATTCTACACCGCCGCAGGTCGAAACCGCCATAGGCGGTGTATCCTGTTTTTCTTTTTTGATTCTCTACCGCCTTCGGCGGTGTATCTTTCCTTTTTTTCCTTCTTGTACCGCCGCAGGCGGTGTGTCCTTTTTGTGTCCCCTTCTTTCCTTTTCATATTCTCTACCGCCGCAGGCGGTACATATTCTTCATTTCTTTCTTGAATCGAATGTGTCCTTTATTTTATTTGATTCTACACCGCCGCAGGTCGAAACCGCCATAGGCGGTGTATCCTGTTTTTCTTTTTTGATTCTCTACCGCCTTCGGCGGTGTATCTTTCCTTTTTTTCCTTCTTGTACCGCCGCAGGCGGTGTGTCCTTTTTGTGTCCCCTTCTTTCCTTTTCATATTCTCTACCGCCGCAGGCGGTACATATTCTTCATTTCTTTCTTGAATCGAATGTGTCCTTTATTTTATTTGATTCTACACCGCCGCAGGTCGAAACCGCCATAGGCGGTGTATCCTGTTTTTCTTTTTTGATTCTCTACCGCCTTCGGCGGTGTATCTTTCCTTTTTTTCCTTCTTGTACCGCCGCAGGCGGTGTGTCCTTTTTGTGTCCCCTTCTTTCCTTTTCATATTCTCTACCGCCGCAGGCGGTACATATTCTTCATTTCTTTCTTGAATCGAATGTGTCCTTTATTTTATTTGATTCTACACCGCCGCAGGTCGAAACCGCCATAGGCGGTGTATCCTGTTTTTCTTTCTTGATTCTCTACCGCCTTCGGCGGTGTATCTTTTCTTTTTTTTTTCCTTCTTTTACCGCCGCAGGCGGAAACTACCGCCGCAGGCGGTGTATCCTTCCTTCTTTCTTGATTCTCTACCGCCGCAGGCGGTGTGTTTCTTCCTTCTTTCTTGATTCTCTACCGCCGCAGGCGGTGTATCCATCCTTTTTTTTCTTCTTCTACCGCCGCAGGCGGTGTGTCCTTTATTTTATTTGATTCTACACCGCCGCAGGTCGAAACCGCCATAGGCGGTGTATCCTGTTTTTCTTTTTTGATTCTCTACCGCCTTCGGCGGTGTATCTTTCCTTTTTTTCCTTCTTGTACCGCCGCAGGCGGTGTGTCCTTTTTGTGTCCCCTTCTTTCCTTTTCATATTCTCTACCGCCGCAGGCGGTACATATTCTTCATGTCTTTCTTGAATCGAATGTGTCCTTTATTTTATTTGATTCTACACCGCCGCAGGTCGAAACCGCCGTAGGCGGTGTATCCTGTTTTTCTTTCTTGATTCTCTACCGCCTTCGGCGGTGTATCTTTTCTTTTTTTTTTCCTTCTTTTACCGCCGCAGGCGGAAACTACCGCCGCAGGCGGTGTATCCTTCCTTCTTTCTTGATTCTCTACCGCCGCAGGCGGTGTATCGTTCCTTTTTTTCCTTCTTCTACCGCCGTAGGCGGTGTCTTTCTTCCTTCTTTCCTGATTCTCTGCCGCCGCAGGCGGTGTATCCTTGCGTTTTTCTTCTTCATCTACATTTTTAGTGTCACTAAAACACCAATTCCAAGCCTACAACAACAACAACAACAACAACAAACCCATCCGAAAAAAAGTATACATCCTCCTCCGCACACGCATTCACAGTCATTACTACAACTTCAGAAGGATCTCAACTCACTTGGTTACATGATCGAATGCCAGTGATTTTACAAACTCAACAAGATATCGACAAGTGGTTGGATCCATCCACGAAATTCAAAGACGTTCAGAATTTATTGAAGCCGTTGAAGGATGGTTTGAAATGGATTGAAGTTGATCCGTTTGTGAACAAGGTTTTGGCTTTTTTCTTTTTTTTTTTTTTGGTTTTGAAGTCATGCATTCTCTCATTCTCATTCACTTCTTTTTTTCCCTCCTTTTTTTTCAGATTGCAAACAACACTGCCGAATGTATTGTTCCAGCCAGAGAAAAGAGTGGCAGTTTATTCAAGTTTTTGAAACCGCAGGTTTCGAATATTCCCTTTGAACCAACATACAACGCATCTGTTACTACTAGTACTACTACTACTTTTACTGCCGGTACTACTGCTCCCGATACTTTAAAGCGAAAATTTGACAAAGTAAATGATCATCAAGAAAAGAATCACACTACTGAACTATTCAAAGACTCTTTTAAGTCTCATTCATCAATCTCTTCTTCAGCAATCTCGTCAAAGGCCGCAAAACCAATGCCCAAAAAATCAACGGCAACAGCATCACCAACAGCGACAAAGAAACATCGATCCACAAAAGAAGCGCCTGTTATACAAAACGGGGGCTCAAAAATCACAATGTTTTTCCAAAAGAAAAATAACTGAAAAATAAAAATGGAGACTCCTGCCTGTTACATAAACATGTATTTATTTTTGTAACCAACCAACCATTTTTTTCACTATTTAGCAGTAGTAGCAACAAAATCACACAAGGAACAAACAAGACTCTTGATCCCCTTCTTGTCCCACAGACCTAAAAACTGTTTCCCCAAACTTTGCTCTTTCGAGAAACCACCATCTCCTCCTCCTCCAACACTACTACTACTACTACTACTGCTACCACCGCCACCACTTATACTCTGCGAAATAAACCTCCTCCACTTCATCAAGGAATCCCAACTCTCCACCACCACGTCATTCGAGTCATCCGTACCGGTAAGCAGCGCCCCAAGGCGTTCAAGAAGCGCGTCGGGGGATGTTTTTGTCGGGTCAATCCATATGTATCCTGCTGCGCCACACGCGTTGTTGTTGTTGCTGTTGTTGTTGCTGTTTGGATTCTTTTTGGCAGCGTAGGCAGTACCACCACTACCACCACCACTACTACTACTACTACTACTACCAGGACACGGGAAATACTCTGTATAATCAAACCGAGAAACCACAACCACAACTGTATCCCAAGCCAACGCGTGCCAGAATAAATCTGGAATCCCATCACCACCACCAGTACTGCTAGGACTCATGAGCTCGAAAAAAAATAGCACGAATGGGTATGTCGCGGCTGTACGCGCGTAATGGCCATTCTGGATAACGTTGTTTGGGGATGGGTGTTGTTGTGAAGCAAGACAAGAACCAGGATGTTTTGTGCCAATAAAGTCCACGGACCACGAATGATGATGATGATCATTGTTGTTGTTATTCGACAAGAGTCGGTGGATATAATCGACTGCGCCTGGATGCAGCTGAGGACATGCAGCCAGGTCCACGATGGCAAGGCTGCGTCGTTGTTTCCGTTTCATGAGTGAGCTCGCCGTTGTTATTGGTGGGCTTTGTTTCGCGATGGTGGAGATAAAGTCATGTGGGGTTGGGTAAATATTGTCGATTCTGTTCCACATGAGGAAAGTTGTGGGGAGGAGGTGTTTTTGGGTTTTGAGTTTAGTGAGGATTGAAGGAGGGGTTATAGGGAGGAGGAGGATTTCAGGGAATCGGTGATTTGCTGTTGTTGTTGTTGTTGTTGCGGCAAGAGTTTTGACGATTTGTTCTAATGGGTGAAATGTGGTTTCTAGGCCGGTAAGGTATGAGATCATGGATGGATCCCCTTTCGGATTTGGATTGGATCCATCATTAGTGCTATCATGAGTATATTGTATGGGTTGGTTGGTTGGGTATATGTTGTCGTTGTGATACGAGACAGCCAAAGCGCGTTTCTTTTTTCCGACAACATGATGGTCGATTTCGGAATTCCATGATGATAAAACCATATCCGCAAGTGAATGCATTGATTTCGCGTCGGTTTCATTGTTATTCTCGATCCAAATATGGTCCATTCCATTTTGGCTGAATGTGATATTCCTCCGCAAGTCGCGGGCAACAATGAATGAACATGGAGTGGCGGTACACTTTCGCGTGGCCAGTAAGAGCGCGTATGGGTGCTGAAATATTGATTTATAGGGAGGGTTCAAGTCTGTGGGGATACTGATCAAGACGGGTTGTTTGTTGCTTGGAGGAGCTGTCAAAAGACTGTTTTTCCTGGGATGAGGAAGAGGAGGAGGCACAGTAGTACGACTAGATGGAGCATCTGAATCGCTTATAGTATTCACGCCACTCGTGCTATTGATTCCAGCTAGTTTCTTGTCAATCTGAAATAAAAGTCCCGCGACAAACAGCATGGCGACTCTGCCAAACAGGCCTCCGATGCTTGAGCATTTGTTGCTCGACTTTTCCTTTCTTTTGAGCGTCATTGCTGATTGTGAAAGGTGTTGGTTGATAAATGAAACAATCTCTTTTTTTTTTTTTTTTTTTTAATTTAAAAGTATCGACTGTCTCTCTTGCAAAGCATGATACGCTTGAGTCGGTTGGAGTTGCCAACAACTGGCCTTGCTTTAGAATCTGCTTTTTTCCCTGCCCTAGTGTCCCTTTTGGCCACAGTGGCCATGTCACAGAGCCGAGCAGATGTAGAAGCCTTATTTTGCCTGAAATCTTTTAAACACGATGCCCCAAGTGACTCAATTGAGGACGTCTTCGTATTTCTGAAAGGCTTAAAGAACACGTCAGACATTGGGGTCCGTATTTTTGTCTTCCTTGTACATCATGTCGCTGGTATTCTTCTTCTAGTGTCTTCTGCCGACTGGCTCGATTCTCTCATGGCAGACTTCTCGCTGGATGCTCACGAAACTAATGGATCTGACAAGACAACATCTCTGCAAGACAGCCTTCACCTCCTCCAGGTTGTTTGGCTTACGTCTGAAATGATGCTGCCTCCATCCAATAAAACCGATAGTCGAATTATATGCGCGCTTCAGAACATCATGGAAGCAGTCATTCATGTCTCATTGAAGCGGTGATAAATGGTTTTAATGTTTTGAACTTTTGAAGTTGTGACTGATACTTGGTTATCTACAGAGACGCTGCCTTCGCCTTCTGGAATACTGTTTGGACCGATTACAAACCTATTGGAGCTTCGTTTGGACCGTTCTTTGCATTAGCAGGAGTCCCAGTTTGTATTGTGAAGAAGGCCATCGCACCTGTCACACCAGCAGCCACGAACAAACTCGGCCTTGCCAAGAAGCCTACTTCGACCGTCAAGAAACCTACGCAAAGGCCTGCCGCCTCTGCGTCACCTATTATCGAAACACTTGTGATTGTACCTATTAGTGAAGATTCTGTCGTCCAAGCTGTCAGAGACGACCACTCCGATCTTGAGATGACACAGGTCGCTGCTGTTCTAGATGTTCCAATTTCTCTAACCAAAGGGAAGCGTTCTGTTACCATCAAGCCGAAGAAGGTAGTGGAGGCAGTTGACTGTGTGGTGGAGAAGATGCCGGTGAAACGAGGTCGAAGCCAATCAGCAGCGCTTGTGGGGAAAAAAAGAAAACTGTTAGCTGAAAGTGGTATAATTGATGTCTGAGTTTATGCTGGCGTTGGTGAGATTCGAAGGGTTTTCTCAATAAAAACCCAGGAAATCCTGAGGAATTGCTTAAGATGTGCCTGATTTGCTCGTGTTTTTCAAGGAAATGATTAAGAAACGACTTTATTGTACCTAGGTATTTCTTTAGCAAATAGAAGGGAAATGACTAGGAAATAACTGATAATTTCTTAGGAGACAGTTTGCTGTGTTCTTTCTTTTTTTTCTTTTTCCAAAAATGGGAAAACACAACAATCGACCGCCTCGTCAACACAAACGTGCGAATCCAATCTATTCAGCAACACCAACAGCATCAAATACAAATAACAACAAAACAAATGAGAATGAACCAGAAGAAGAACAAGTTTCGTCAAACTTGAATCATTTGTTGAAGGACCAGATTGTTCCCATCCTCAAGAAGGTTCAGCTCTTTTTTTTTATCCAATATATAGTGCAAATCATTTTTTTTTATAATTATGAATACCATATCAAAACCCTCCAGATTCAAAGTGAAAAAGCAGATGAACGGTCCTGGGCCTCTGCCGCTGTCTCCAGTCTCGTTTTGGATCCATCTTCCCGCATTCAACTCCTCAAAGGAAATATTACCCAGATCCTAGTCACAAGACTCTCGATTGAACCGGATCTATCTGTTCGTGTTGATTTGGCCGGATGTTTGGCGAATCTTGCCCTTTTTGGCGGGGGAGAGGATGTAGCGTTAGATTTAGTCCGCAAGGGTGCTGTGGCTGCTGTTTTGAATCAATTGACGAATGTGTATACGGTTGTTGAGCAAGTGAAGCTGGAATCTCAAGCGGGGACTGCCGCTGCCCCTGTTGTTGGAGGAGGAGATGCAAAGAAACTCAAGAAGCAACAAATTTCAGTCTTTGAGGAACGCAAAAATACTCTTGCTCTTTTCGAGCAATGTGTTTCGGTTTTATGGGCTCTTTGCGATGTGGGGAGTAGTAAAGAGGCGTTTGATTTGGCCAGCTCGGATATCAGGATCACAGAGCTTTTGCTTGCTGGTATTGATTTCGCTGATGTGGAGTTTGAAGGGGCGGCGAATAAGGTTTCCTTGGCTATTGCTTGTGGTGAGACTATTATTATTATTTTTTTTTTGGCTTCCAACACCACTGAAACCTTCTCCATTGTTTAAACAGCTCAATGTCTTGTAACTCTCACTGAAGAAAACCCAACCCTCCAAAAATACACGTCAAACCCAACCCTCACCCCAAGAATCCAAACCCTCCATCAAATCAGCACAAACCAGTACCTCCCACCTGCTTTCCAACCCTCTCCCAACAACAGCAAGGTTGAAAACCTTGTTTTCAAAACAACTCACTTTCGAATTCTAGCAACCGCGATCCTTACAAACCTTTCGTCCACGACAACTGCACATGTCGCAACTGCCACCGCACACGTTCTTACGAGTCAATCGATACAGCAAATTTGTAAAGACGTTGTGCATGCCTCGCAGAATTGTCTTGTGGCTGCTGCTAACTCTACGGCTGCCGGAGGTTCCAGTTCTGCAGCTGCACCAGAACTGACTACCGCCGGTGAACGAGCGCTAGACGCTGCGAATACATACCTGAGCGCCGTTCAGGTTGGACTCGAAATTTTGGCGAACGCATACAGCGAAGACTATGTGGAAAAAGCTGGTGGCGACAATGGTGGTGAAGAAGACGAAGAATGGGGTGACGATGATGATGCGATGGAAGATGGAGAGGAAGGCGATGACGCGAGCGCGTTTGATCAAATGATGGAAGATGAAGAATTGGCGGCACAAATGGCTGCTGAAAGCGGTGGTGCTGGTGCCCCTGGAATGGAAGCCCAGGAGGGCTCTGCTTCTCGTGATCTAGAGGACCGTGTTTCAGTTATCGAACGTCTTGGGTTGATTGAATTGATTCTTTCCGTTGGAGGTGCTGGAACGGGTTCAGGGATTGAAACTGTTACTCAAGAGTCGCCGTTTTATTCTTTTGTGGAGCTGTTGAATTCTGTTCGGATCCGTGCGTTTGGGTGTTTGCAGAATATTCTGACTTGTTTGAGTGGGACGCCGTGGTATAGTGCAGGAAACACTAACGTTGTAGAGCGGATTTGGGGTCTTTTGTTTGATGCTGCGAATAATGGAGCTGCGGCTTCGGGTGGTGGTGCCATTAATGTCGTGGAAACGATTGAGGCCGCGGTTTCTGCTATTTGGGCCCTCGCACGCGGGGTTGATGAATTCAAGGGAGCCAGTAAGAAGATTGTCTTGGTGAGTTTTTTTGTCTTCATTCTTGCTGTAAAACCACTACCCAGAAATTGACAATAACCGGAAAATATATGTATACAGACACCGTCACTTGCCCAAATCAACAACTTGATTGCAACAACAACAACCCTTCCTTCCGCCACTGAAACTTTACAACTGAAATGCATCTCCACATTGGGACTCCTTGCAAAGTCAGAAACACCACCCGAAACAAACGCCACCATCGGACCATTCCTTCTCTCTGTCATTAACAACGACCAAATTCCAATTCAAGTAATTTCCGAGGCGTTGAATGCAATCTACGATGTCTACGCTGATGCCGCCTTCAAGTACGATAGACCCGTGTTTGTGCAGGGAGGATTCCTTAAAGTGCTGAAGAGCGCGTATCCGAAGCTGAAAGTGCGGGTAAAGGCGTTGGACAAGAGACGGTTCCGTGAGGTTCGAGACCGGGCGGATGAAGCCATGTTGAATCTGGGTGCCTTTATTCGGTACAAGGAAGGCGAAGCTGCAGGAAAGAATTGAAAAAGACTACTATATAGTTTTACAAAAAAATAGCATTCGCAAAATAAAGTATGGATAACCAAATCAAATAATGAAATAAGAAAAAAAAAGAAGCAAAAGACACGATAAATGGCAGACGATAAAGAAAACACTGCCAACTCAAACGAAGATTTGGAAGTAGATGAAAACCAGGAAGAGTTGAGTGGAACCGCTGGCCAAGCAAGCAAAGACATGCAGAGCATGAGTGTGGATCCTGCACTGTTGGCTGGCCTTGACTTGGGTGACTCGGATGTCCTGACAAAGGTAAAAAGCAAACTTCTGCCTTTTTGTTGCTGTTTCTAAAGCAGTTTTGGCATATCATTGATTGATTCATTGGATGTGTTTCGATTGATTTGTTTTCTGTTGCTGATTGCCTCTTCTGCCATCCCTCATCAGGCTATGCAATTCGTTGGAGCAAAAGTTAATGGACGTCCGAAACACGAAAACTGCAAGGTGAACAGAGTCAAAAATTGGTTATGTGGGGAGGGAGACAGCCGCCTGAATCTTCGAAAATGTTTTACAGGGAGAAGGAACAACAAAAGGTTACCATCAGTCAAGAGGATGTATCCCTTATCGTGAGTTACAGTGTACTACTATACACGTAGTGGACACCTAATTCGTTTTTTTAAAGGTTCAGGAAATGGAAATCTCAAAGACGGCAGCTGAGAAGGCACTTACGAGAAAACAGTGGAAACTTGGAGCAAACGTTACGGGCTTTGATTGCGGCATGATGTAATTGTTTCTCTTAACTTGACTTATCTGAAGACTGTCAACCAAAAGAATACCGAATTAAGTAAATAGTCTTTTTCTTTATTATTCGCAACTGCCGCTCTTGTTCGGTTGGTACTGGGCCATTAGCTCCGTCACCATTGCATTACACATCTTAGCGTAGGGGTTGTTTTTGACAGCTGCTTTCGAGATTTCGTTGCCCAATCGAGCAGACTTCAACAGATCCGCTTCTGCTCCAACTAAATCCCCTTCATTCTTTTTTAAAACGGCGCTTTGAGCATATGCCATTTTGAGAACCTTTTTGAATAGTGTATATTCCGTTATTAGAATTGATGCAGGTGGGTGATTCAAAACTGCCGTACATACCTTCTCATTGCCTTGACCCTCGGCGTACTTTATCGATTCCTCGACATCCTCTTTCGCCTTCTTAGTCTCCCCTAACATTCTCCACGCTTGTGCTCGGTTGTTGTATGCTGATGGATACCACGGCCACATATCGACACAGGCACTAAAGTGTTGCACTGCCAGATCAAGCTCGTTCTGCTCTGCCGCTTCAACGCCCTTTTTTTCGAGGGCAATTAGTTTCTCGAGGGTTTCTGCATCCGGTAGAGGGTATGTTGGGGTGGCTGTTGGTCCAGCAGTGATGCATCGCTTCCATTTGGCTGCCGCTGGTCATCCAAGGCACTAAAGTCTTGCGAGAAAATTGCGTCGAGGATCTTGTCGTCTCTGGATGAGGATACGGTGGCAGTTGAGGTCATTTTTTTTTGCGTTTTTTGAGTTCCGGGCCTTTTCCGAGGTCCTTCGATCAAACTTTCTGTTTTGTTTCATGTGCATTTCACAATAACTCTGCTTATTTTGAAATGAGGTTGTAAAGGGCATCACACCATAGATACAATAGACTTATTAATTGACACTGTCAAACACCGCGTCTTGACCAACGCAAGTCCCAACGCCGCCATTCCATACTGTTTATTTCCACAAAGTAGTCACCCAAACAGGTGGACACAGGGAAGGGAGTATTGTAAATCCGCCTCAACCACTCGAATAATACACTCAACGCGACTCTTGTTTTCAGTTTGAAGTTGATGAAACCAATTCCATCAGTAAGACACGATCCACATGGCTTGCAGTGGCTATCAGCTTATTGTGGTTAATATAAATCCGAAAAAAAGAATCCATTGCAGAGAGAGGAGCTGTCATTGTATCCTCCTGAAGTTTGTTTGCGACATGTTTCAATATCAACCTTATGATGAAATCAAAGACTCAAAGTGTTACTCTTACAATGGAATCGCATAATTCATCGATGGTTTTCCAGTTACTTGCCAGAGATTCGAGAGTCTGGAGTTTCGCTTTGAAGGATAGTACTGATGGGTTACCGGACTTCTACACAACGTGCTTCATTCGGAAAGAAGGATCCACAAAACTCCGTCACGTATTTCTGTATTCAAGGAAAACCCCTTCAATTTAAGGATGGCGATAAATAAACGGGCAACAGCTGTACTCACAATATGGCTTATGTTTGTTTCATGCGACATTGATAACACATGAAGCAAAGTAGATCGATCCAAAGGATTGCATAGACTCATAAGTTTTGGCATGGTTTGAATTATCTTGAACATGACTGTCCTTGGCTTTAGAAAATTCTGTTGCCTGCGTCCTCGCCTTTTTAAGGGTAACTTGTCAGCATCTATGAAACCTTGCTGATAAGTCATACCACAAACAAGGACACATATTTGATCCACAAGTATAGAATTTCGAAGCGACTGAAATGTCCAGAACTCCTTTCCGCAGCGAATCGATATGAATAGGCCCAAAGATGTCCTGACTGCAAATCAGACGTGGCTCAATGTTTATGAGGGACACAACAGGCAGAGACGCAGCCATGCTCGGAAACACAGACAAATTCAGCAAGTTAGATAATGCTTTGATGCTTTCGGGGCCAGATTGAGAGGCCCTTTGATGGCATCCAGTTTCTAAACAAATATGGCAAGCGTTTCCATCCGTCAGCGCCAAAGCAAGAGCAAGATCAGATTCTAATCCAGCCACTCTTTCTCTCAGTTGATGCACTTCCTTCACAGTCTCTGTCAGACGCCTGATTTCGCTGTTCAACTCCTCCAACTCTCGTGCCTTCTTTTCTTTGTGAACTCTGGCGGCTTCTTTGAGTTGTGCTGCTCGCCTCGATACTGGCTCCTTCGGGACAACTGGCTTTCTGCCTCGCTTGAGCATGATTTGAGACATGTTTTCTGTGTGAGGTGGAATGTGTAATAGGAGATCATTCACATTTGTAATTAAAGTATCTCACAGTAGATTCAAAGAATTACTTCACATGTTTATTTTTGATTACAGAAGAGATGATCATAGAAAAGAGGAATTGGGTTCTCTTTAAGCCATCAAAGCGGCAGCAACCAAGGCGGCAGCTCCGGCAACAACGCTGACTCCGCTGGAGTACTTGATGTTGGTTTCGAACTTTGGCAAGAGGACAGTGTCAATGACGTGGACAATAACCTTGTCGGCCAAGACGTCGGCAACGGCAACCTTAGCAGCGGCAGTGTTGGCTGGACCACTGGCAAGGACGTTGGTTCCGTCAAAGGAAATGTTCAAAGTGGCGTCCTTGTTGGCGGTAGCGACCTTGTTAAGAGTCTTGGCCTTGACAATGTCGGTGGAGTGGACGATTCCTGGGACAACGTGGAGGAGAAGGACTTGCTTCAATTGGTCAACAGTCAAGGTCTTGGCAACAGAGGCGATGGCGGCGAAGGCTTCGTTAGTTGGAGCCAAAATGGTAACGTCCTTGAGTCCGGCAACAGTCTCAGCGAGTCCAGCGGCGACAATGGTGTCAACAAGGGAGGTCAAGCCGGCAGCCTTGGCAACAGAAACGACATTGGCTGGGGGAATCAAAGTTTGGTCAACGACATGGACAACACCTCCGTCGAATTCGAGGGACTTGACAACGTTGGCAGCTGGGGTTCCGAAGGCGCTGGAGATTTGGATCTTGTTTTCCTTGTTGGTAGCGGCCTTGACTTCGTTACCCTGGAGAGTAGTCAAGAAAGCAGTACCGGTGAAGTCCTTTCCAGTGAACACAGTTGGGGCGGCGTGGTAAGTGAGGACTTGGGTAAGGGCAGTGAGGTCACTGGCGTTGAAACCAGCCTTGACAGTGGCAGCAAGAGCGGCGTCAGTTGGAGCAAAGAGAGTTCCCTTGAAGGTAGAAAGGGCAGTAAGGACTGGAGCGTCGCTCTTGACAAGGGCGATCAAAGTGTTGGCTCCGGCAGAAGTCAAGACTTCAACAAGGGTGGCAGCTTGGGCAACGGCAACGAGGGCGGCAAATGCAATGGTGAACTTCATAGTTGGAGAAGAGTTTTGGATGCTTTTTTTTTGGCTGCTGAAACGGCAACAAGTGGTGGTAATTTATACCGATCCGATTTTTGGGCTTATCGATTGAAAGCCTTCGCAAATCGAGATTAAATGAAATAGTATGCAATTCAAATGATTTCAAATGCGAGAAAAAATTGTGTGCTCAGACGCAACATCAAATTCGCAAATCTCTCCACGCGGAAGAAAAACGGAAACGTGTTGGGTTTTTCATTTGCGGTTTTTATTACCAGTCCAGAGTTCAATTGAAAGATGAAATTTTAGCTAATTCGGGAAGCAAGTATCATGGGAGATCGCACTTAGTGGCTCATTTCACTAGCGTCAGGTGGCGGCTACTGCACAGAAGTCTTTCTTTACTATATGGTGAGTTGAAGTGAAAAGGATGGTGGAGAATCGAAATGGGTTGCAAATCAAACTGCATACTAAACAGATATTTATTTTGTTTTACATGTTATTAACTGGTGGGAATAAAATGAGATCATGTAGTTTTAAAAGTTGTTTTAGGCAAACAGAGCGGCAGGCAATTCCTGCGACAACTCCAGCTGTCACGGCAACACCACCGGAAGTTGCCTTCAAGGTAGTAGCAGCAGCTGGGGCAGCACCGAGCTTTGGCAAGAGGACAGTGTCGATAACATGAACAATAACATTGTCGGCCAATACATCGGCGACCGCAACTTTGGCGGCAGCAGTGTTTCCTGGGCCAGTAGCAAGCACATTAGTTCCATCGAAGGAAATGTTCAAAGTAGCGTCCTTGTTGGAAGTGGCAACTCCGTTCAGAGTCTTGGCCTTGACAATGTCAGTGGAGTGGACGATTCCTGGGATAACGTGGAGGAGAAGGACTTGCTTCAATTGGTCAACAGTCAAGGTCTTGGCAACAGAGGCGATGGCAGCGAAGGCGGCATTAGTAGGAGCCAAGATGGTAACGTTCTTGAGGCCGGTGAACAGTATCGGCAAGTCCGGCAGCAACAATGGTGTCAACAAGGGAAGTAAGGTTGGCGGCCTTTGCGGTGACGACAACGTTGGATGGTGGAATAAGGGTTTGGTCAACGACGTGGACAACACCTCCGTCGAATTCGAGGGACCTGACAACGTTGGCGGCTGGGGTTCCGAACGCGCTAGAAATCTGGATCTTGTTCTCCTTGTTGGTAGCGGCCTTGACTTCGTTACCCTGGAGAGTAGTCAAGAAAGCAGTACCGGTGAAGTCCTTTCCAGTGAACACAGTTGGGGCGGCGTGGTAGGTGAGGACTTGGGTAAGGGCAGTGAGGTCACTGGCGTTGAAACCGGCCTTGACCGTTGCGGCGAGGGCTTCGTTAGTTGGAGCAAAGAGGGTTCCCTTGAAAGTGGAGAGGGCAGTAAGAACTGGAGCGTTGCTCTTCACAAGAGTAAGAAGTGTGGCAGAACCAGCATCGGCAGTCAAGACTTCGACAAGAGTGGCAGCTTGGGCAACGGCAGCGAGAGCAATAAGAGCGAGGGTGAACTTCATAGTTGGCTTCTTTTGGTTGTTTGTTTTTTGGGGACTTTTAACGGCGAATGAGGGATGATTTATAGCATTTTGACTTGGGCTTGTTGACGGAAAACCAAATCGGGGAACCCAACTGTATGATTTCAAATACGAGCCCGATTATACACCACCAAAGTTCATTTCAAAACACCTCAGAGTTCGAAAATGTTCTACAGCCATCTCATAATGACAAATCTAAAAATGCAAAAACAGGAAACGATACAAGGAGAATAAAAGATCAATACAGAGAAGAATATAAGTTCGATACAAAGTAATTGTATTCCTTAGACCAATTAAACGAAAG
Organism: Obelidium mucronatum; assembly: GCA_025765595.1. Classification (NCBI taxonomy): domain Eukaryota; kingdom Fungi; phylum Chytridiomycota; class Chytridiomycetes; order Chytridiales; family Chytriomycetaceae; genus Obelidium; species Obelidium mucronatum. The sequence continues at coordinate 146,833 of JAIVFH010000056.1, read as the reverse complement.
AAAAACAAATAATAGACACAGGATATGAGGCCTCAAAAAGGATGGAACTATACAAGAGGCCAATTTGAAGGGATGAATAAAAGGTTTACGAATGAGTTTTGAGCGCTTTGGCATTCGCGATGGGGAAGTGGCTCAACGCCTCGCTGTCCAATACCAAACCTGGGTTGGTATTGGCAAGCGAAGAATTGGAACCCGATCGTTTCAGAATAGACTTTGCAGGGGGTGGGGGCAGTGGCATTGAAGCTCCACCAAAAGGATTGGTTTGATCGTCTTCGGAATCACTGCTGTAGTAGGTATACGAGGATGCTTGAGGCAGTAATTTTTGAGCCAAGTTGGAGGATTTTGAGCGGAGAACTTTAATGAAACCACTAAAAGTACTGGTTGGATGTGTTTCGACAGATTTCTGGGACGGATCTGGGAATACGAATGCAGATGCGGGATTATTGTAAGAAAGAGATGTCATTGATGCCTTGGAGCGCAGTGGTTGTAAGTTCAAGTTGGAACTTTGAGAGTTACTTCTGGCGCGTCCAAGAAACGAGAAATCTTCGGAAGAAAGATTCGGCTTGGAAGCTCGTGGTTGCAAAGAGAGTGAAACGGGTTGAGGAAACATTGACGGAGCTGAGGGGCGTCTGTTGGAGTCACTTTGGTGTTGAATACTCAGCGAAGATGAGCGAGATCTAAGCATTTGAGGAGGAAAATCTGTTGGCGAAGGGCGTCTTTCCAATCTAGGACTGTTGTTTGGACTGGAGTTGGCGCTGAAGTTAGCTGTCAAGGATGGAGAACTATCGGTACTTGATCGGGCAGACTTGACACAGTCCGGAATGTGTGAAGATATTCTTATGAGGCGATTCATGTGATGCGGCTTTGCATTGCAAAAGTGGAGAGAAACGTGGTGACCGGTGTGGTGGGCAAGAAAGTCTTTGGTGGCTAATAGCGTCTGAACTCCAGTGGCATCAATGTATTCAATTTTCTCGAGATCAAGGACCATGGTAGTCATTTGTTGCTATTATACGTTAAGACGTTTAGCAATACGCTGACAAGAATTTCAAAGACCAAACTCACAGACTCCGGCTTGGAAAGGACAAATTCCTTGAGTCGGTCAAGAACGATATGAGCATCAGGAAACCTCAAGTCCTGATCAGGAGTGTAGACGAGAGTGGCATTGGTGCTCATTATTGCTGTTCTTCTTGTTTCTTATTCATTGATTTGTGCCATTGCATTTTTATGTCTCTTGGTTGTAAAATTTCCGAGTGCAGTGGGCTCGTGCAATCTCGGTGCAAGCCTCACAAGTTACCAGACACGTGTCTTCCGCCATGGACATGCTGCGTTGTTTGTGGTCAACTTGAGTAAATTGGCAATTCTGCCGGATCACAAAGATTTCAATAGTGCACTGGCATTGATCAAAATTCATTACTTTTAGGTATTTGCATTATATTCAAAAGAGGTTTCTCAAGAGCATACGAGTAACGGTGAATCGGTATTTCATACGAGGAGCGGAAGGGAAAACAGAAATCAGATATACATGTGAATGAAAAAAATAGCGGGCAATCAAATCCTTCGTCCCGCCGCAATGGCAGCCTCGCGTCTCTTGAATCGTTTCAATTCCTTTGCGTAAATACTCTGGAATCCTGGTGCCTCAGCATCTCCTTGAGACGATGCACCTTTGAATGGATCAAAGTCGTCATCGTCCTCTGAATACTCAGAATCAGAATCTCCGTGCTTTTGAGATGGAGGAGGGGCCACACGCAGCTTTTTTAAAAAGTACCCCAGTGTGGATCCGTTATTGCTCCTGTTTGATTTTTCTGTGGTAATTGAAGAGAGGACGGCAGGCGCTGCTGAAGTTGAACTTGAAGTAGTCGATGCCATCGTGGATGCACTTGTTTTGGAACGAAGCGATGGTGTGTTGCTGCCATTTATTGGGGCTGCTGTTGAATTTGATCGCGTTCGGTGCAAAATCAGGGATGGCGGGACAAGAGCGTCCTCACTTGGTTGGAGGTACTGGATAGACGCTTGAGATTCTTTGACAACAAGCAGCGGGTATGGACGGCGTGTAGATTGACTGAGAGAATCCGAGCGAGAAGCTCTCATTGAGCTTGACGCATCTGTTGGTGATGGAAGTGACTCCAGAGTGGGGCTACCACCAGATTGAAGAGATGGGTTGTTTGAAGGAGAGCGTGCAGACAACATGGGAGATCCTTCCACACTGTCAACATTGAATGGATCATAAGAATTCACGCGGACAAGGCGGTTTGTGTGTTGCGGTCTTGGATTGTGGAAATGTAATGGAACATGGTAACCAGTATGTTCAGCAAGAAAGTCTTTGACACAAAGAAGCATTTGCAATCCAGTATAGTCAATATATTCCACGTTCTTGCAATCAAGTACAAGGCCAGACATTTGTCGCTGGTTGAGAAGGTTTAGTAACTTATTCTCTGTTGATAAAAGCAGGCGGAACTCACAGATCCTTCTTGACTCGAAACAAAAGAAACCAGTGATTCAAAAACATTGTGGGCTTCTGGATATTTGAGCGACTCCACAGGAGTAAACATGAGAATATTCGGTTGGGCAAACATTTTGAGGTGTCAATCGATAGCAACGTGCTACAAGCGGGACTATTTGCGCGTTATATCTACTTTTTTCTTCTTCACGCGCAAAATTGCACGGGCAAAGTATGTTGATAATGGCACCATTGCCCGTGCAATTGTGGGCCATCTCAATTTGGACTTTTGATTAAATCAAGGAAGCGAAGTAATAAGACGTCAAAGTATTATATTCCTTTATTACAAATAACGAGAGTGAACCTGTGACAGTGGGCACAGCTATTGAATATCACGCCCTCACTTTCCCTCCAGCAGCCGCAGCGGCCGCGGCTTTCGCCTCCCTTCGTTTGAACCGCCTGATCTCCTTCGCGTAAATACTCTTGAATCCTGGCGAAGTATGGTCTGCACTTTGTCCCTTCAACGGATTCACATCCACATCTGAATCTGAATCATCCGAATCTGATGCATCCGAGTCTGAGGAATCTCGTTTTGTTTTCGAAGTCTTGAAGCGTCCGAAAAATGATTTACCTTTGGGCTTGGTTTCGTTTCCAGTAAGTGGCGAGTACTTCCCAGAATGTTCACTGGAGGATGTTGATGCCCTTGACCCATTTGATGCAAGTGTATTAAAGGATGAGACACTTATTGCTGCGGACCCTGGTCCAGTGTAGCTACTGGAGCTGTTTATCGGAGCTGTGAAATTTGAGGCATTTGAACGTGTTCGATGTACTGAAAGGCTTGGCGGTGGAGAAACAAATTCGGAGTTGTAAGGAAGTGGCGGCGGAGGGCCTTGATTCGCGGTTGGGTATGATAGCTGTCCACCCTTATTCAATGAAGCTGACCGAGATGGTCTCGCTCTCGAAGCATTCGTTTCTACAGATGGCAATGACTCCAACACCGGGCTATGCCCCGAATAAGTTGACGGACTGTAAGATAGCAACGGAGGTGTCAGCATTGGGGACTGTGGAACTGGACTGAATGGATCGTATGAGTTTACTTTCGTGAGATGGGGAAGCAACTGGGGTTTTGTGTTGTAGAACTGAATAGGAACATTGAATCCGGTATGATCGGCAAGGAACTCCTTAATTGCAAACAGCATCTCCAGGCCAGTAGCATCGAGATAGTGGACGTTTTGGCAGTCCAGCACCAAGGCGGACATTTGTGACTGGTTGTTTGAGAATTAGTTCATTCCTGAAAGGTATGTCGCAATACTCTCAATAACTCACCGACCCCACTTGCGAACAAACAAATGAAACGAGATCTTCAAAGACATGATGAGCCTCCGGGTACTTTAGGGATTCCACAGGTGTGTATAGTAAGATCCTTGTGTTTGGGTCCATCGTAAAGGCAAAAGCGAAGAAAAGGTATTATTCGATTACAGAACTTTTGAGTATCAAGTTTAACAGGGCACGGCCAGATTGCTGTTAAGCGTGCAGCCCGTGTTGTTCGCACCCAAAAAAAAAATCACGTCAGCGCCACGTGCGGTGTCTTTGATTTATCAGGGTTTCATACAACTTAAATGGTTACGTGTGTATTAATGTGAAGGAGTATCGATTTTTTCTATCTTCTTGGAGATTCACAATCGAGTGTAGGGTTGAAATAAAAGAACACCTTCAACACATTGAGCAGTTTTCCAAGATTATACAGTATTATCAATGTATTTTTAACAACTATGTGATATCCAAAAATCAAATGCAGAAAACGAGGGTACGAATGAGAAACGATAGACACACCAACACAGACAGACTCCCTTCCCCCTTACTTCCTCAAACCCTACGTCTACCAACCTCGGAAACAGCAGAAACGGCGTCTTCCCGACTTGAGTGAAAATACTTGAGCGCTTTGGCATTTCCAACAGGAAAGTGACTAAGCGCTTCATCATCCACAATTAAACCCAACGCGTTTCCACCAGCCATAAACTTGAGCGACGAATTCGACGGGGATTTCTTCAAGATGGATTTCACTGGCACTACTGCCGCTGGGGGCTCATATACAATCTTGTTGGATCCTCCAAGTGGGTTAATACCGCTATCGGAATCATCTGATTCGGTGTCTTGTTGAGAACTCGAAGATGCAATATTCAGTTTCAAGGCAACGTTTGATGTCTTTTGGCGCAGCTTCTTCATAAAAGTTCCAACAGAGGTACTACGTTGCATATCCACTGCCACCATCGTTGGTTCTTCTGGGATTGACGAAAAATCGGGTGTAGAATTTTTGCGGGTATTTCCTGATACTGTTGGATTGGATGACATAACTGGAGTCGAAGTAATATTAGAACGGGTACGACGAATTCCAAGAGTTTCGACTGTGGAAGGGCTAATGAATGTTTGAGAAGTAGCAGATCGAAGAGGTGATGTAGTAGCTTGCGTTAGGGATGAGGTATCAGACGGTCTGCGGCCTTGGTATGGAAAACTTAACGACGACGAACGCGATCTCCAAGGGACAAATTGACCAGATTCAATCACGGGAGAAGATAGAGACTCGAAGGCAGGGCTTCCAACAGAACTTGCAGATTCCGATGGGCTAATTGAAGGATTTCTTGTCAAAGATGGAATAGTCTGAGTGGGGGTATTTGGTGCCGATTCGGAGCCTGGAGTGTACAGCGTCACGCGAGTCAATCGGTTCAAGTGGTCAGGTTTTAAGTTGAAGAAGTGGATTGGAACTGGTTGTCCAGTTAGATGAAAGAGAAAGTCCTTTGCTGCCAGAAGCGTTTGCACTCCAGTGTAATCGAGGAACTCGACGCGGCTACAATCCAGTATTAGCCCCGATGATGTTCTTCTACAGAAAATGCAGAACTTAAACCAGTCATCCTAGGAGACATAAAACATCGCCTGTACTTACAGATCCCGGCTGGGACAGAATATATGCCTTAAGAGACTCAAACACATTATGCGCCTCTGGATACTTCAATGACTCCTGTGGAGTGTAGAATATGGCGTTTTCTTCAGGGTACTTGCATGTCTGCCGAATGTTTCCAATATTTCGATTGAGCCATGGGTTGCTTCTTTTTAGTTTTTAAAAGTCTCTTCCGAATGCTTGGCTTGGTCGTATTGCGTGATTGTAACAAGAGATGTTGTCAGATTGCATGCACATTGTTTGTGCCTTGTAAGAAAATTTCTCAAAAATAAGGGGGTCCGCTAACAGCCGCCACCGTTGTCTCAAGTTGACTTGATAGAATAGAATGCGTGAACCATTCTGTGGATTTCGTGTAAATCACATATTGTTTCATATCAGAAGTATACAACTCTTTTATTACAATAATAACAAAGTGACAAAAACACTAGCGCTCAAGAATACCAATGAATATCGTGGAGAAACATCTGCCGCTGATTGGAAAATATTCCCGCTTCCCTGTGCTCCATAAACAGGCTTTGCTACAGGTGTTGAGATTGGTGTAGAAGCAGCCGGTGTTGATTTGATAGCTGGCGGCGTAACGGCTGGAGTTGAACGTGCAACTGTCGTAGCTGCTGGTGGGGGCGGTGGAGGAAGTGGTTCGTAAACCTTTGGTGGTGGAGCTGGGGCGTATACTTGTGGCAGTGTTGTCGGAGCATGGGTAGGTTTTGGTGCTGAAGTTGGAGTGACCACATGTGGTAGTACCTCTGTTTTTACAATAACTGGCGGGGCTTCTGGAATGTAAATAGCTGCTGATGTTTTGACAACAACTGGTGGGGGTTGTGGATTATAAACTCCTGGAGTATTCCCCGCTGGTGGAACAGGTGCATTTGGAACCACTGAAGATGAAGAAGGGCAGGATGAATCGTTGTTGTAACAGAGTCCGCCCAGTCCTTGGTTTCCTCCGTAGAGAATTTGAGAGATTTGGACGTTCGGCACAGGGTCCAGACCCTGCCCTACAGTTACAAGACACGGTTGCGAACCGCAAGACCCAGCTTTGCATACGAATTGTTTTGATGCGGGGACATTTGCTGTTGTGAATGTTTGAGTTTCGCTGCCACAAGTATACACTATTTGGTCTACGACAACAACTGTCTTTGCAAGATTTTGACTGTAATGTTCGCCTGTTACGACTTGAAGGGACATTTCTTGTGAGTGGATGGCGTAAAAAGTCCCAGTGGAATGGAACTCAAAAACAGGACCAGAGAACGGACTGATGAACGGGTCAGACTGAATAGTACACGTGAATTGCGTCGGTGAGCAGAATTTCGCTCCTTTCACTGAAGAGACGAGCGCAATGAGAGCAAGAGCCGTAGATGAAACCATAATCTATGAGTTTAGAAGGAAAGCGATGCAACTGCGATTTATAGAAATTCCTCCGTAAAGACACGTCCCATTTATATCATTTTGGATGGTGTTGAAATTTCGTTACACTTTCAATAATGATTACTGGTGTCTCGGCTGTAATAAGATTTTGAGAAAAAAAGCCAATTTGGAGACGCAATAAAACAAGATCCAGATGAAATCCCAGCTCGTATGACAGTGTTTATTTGAGATTTTCTATTTCCTTCGTAGCTCCAATGCAATTGCCGAAACAGCTGCATTAACCGACGGATGGAAGTATTTTAACCCCTTTGCAAACTCCAACGGCACTTCAAAGGCATCGCAACCAGCCATAGCAGATCCGTTGGAGGACCTTCCACCGTCATCAGCATAGCTCAGATCAATGCCTTGACTTATTGAGCGCTTGGATCCCACTCTCCTCAGAAATGCACCAAGCAGTGATTCGGACGATGAAGCGGCAGAGGGCTCAGTGCTGCAGTTTGAGGAAGAAGACCCGCGTCTATGTGGATGGTATTGGAGGCTGGATGCGCTCAGACTTGGATTCAACGATCCCGTTGCCCGCGTGATTTTGTGGGTTGTGTGGCTGATTGACGAAGAGCGAGATCTGCGTATTGGAACGCGGTTTTAAGAAACAGTCGAGTCTGCAAAGCTCGGAGTTGGAGACGATGGACATTCGTTCTCTTCGGGAATCACGAGAAAGGACGATGAAGGGGAATTGGGAGAAGTGATTCGACTGGATTCTGGTTACAGACGGCGGCGCAAAGATATTGGCAGAGGTTGAGGGGGTGTATGCGGCCACACGAAGAAGCTGGTTGAGATGGTGGTGCCGCATGTTCACGAAATGGATTGAGACGGGGAAACCCGTGTGATATAGCAAAAGCTCTTTAATTGCAAGAAGTGTTTGAAGCCCTGTATAGTCCACATATTCCACGTGTTGGCAGTCTAGAATCAAGGCAAACAGCGGTTTCTACAAAGAAAAGATAGTTTCAACTGCACGACGCCATTCCTTTAAAGACCGACATCTTACCTGAAAGAATTGAGTCTCGATAGTTTCTCTTATAGTCAACAGGCAGCTATGGGCCTCAGGATACTTGAGGGATTCCTTTGGAGAGAACAGAAGGATGCTGTCAATAACCTGATACGAGCCCATTGCTTCAAAAAACAAGAATGAATTGTAAGTTTTAATTTGGTCTTGTTTGATTGCGCGATTTTGAATGGTAAATATCCAAGCGAGAGCAATGATTGGAACTTTGAGTGTGGGGAATGAGGTTTGGTTCTGACCCAGCACTTCAAACAAATCGCTCCAAGAAACTCATGGGAATCATATGATATGATACGATATCGTTCGATATCAAAGATCAAAGTATGACGAAGTTGTATAGCGAATATGAAAAAGATTTGGTGACAATTCTCACATGCCAATGACTCCACGCGACAGTGCCGCCTCTTCAGCAAACACGGCAAATACGGCCGCAAATGCAAATGAAAAAAAATTGATCGCGAAAGATGAAGCAGCTGCAATCGAAGAGAAGTCGAAGCCTGAGAAAAGTTCAAAAAAGCAAAAGAATCAAACCATTGAACTGGACTCTGAAGTAAACGAAGAAGAGAGGCAAAAGAAAATGAAGAGGGTTTGGCTGTTTCGGAACGATAAAGATATTTCGAATTTGGTAACTGGATTACTAGTGTGCGTCGGTCTTGGGAATTTAACAGATGGCCACAAACAGTGTCACAATAACGGGATCAATGAAACGACCTTCGTCACAAAGATCAAAGGGATTTCAAGAATCGAAATGTGTCACTTCAATTACCCAAACATCATCGGATTAACCCACTTTGCATCGTTGACAACTCTTTGTATTGTGGCTCAAGATATTCGTGCGATGGCAGGATTGGAAGAATGTCCTTTATTGGAAGAGCTTTGGATATGTGAGACAAGAGTTAGTGCTATATCAAGCTTGGAAAACTGTGTCAGGCTGAAAAAACTATTTCTGTAAAATCCCCACACGTTTTTTGCATTCACCTAAAATACCTTTATTCCCAGATACAGCAATAAAATTAAGCGAATTCAAGGTTTAGACTCCCTTGAAAATCTTGAGACGTTGTGGCTTTCAGATAATGAAATCACTCGCCTTGAAAAGCTGCGATCATTAAAGAACCTTAAAGAGCTTCACTTGGGTAACAATAAAATCAGCTCGATTGGGGAGTCGCTGAATGAGAACAGGAATTTACAGGTATTTTGTATACTTGTGGCTAAAAAACAGCTGTTGACGTATACTATTTTTCAGAATCTTAATATTGCTGGAAATCGCCTCTCTTCTTTTCGCGATATTCTATTTTTGGCTATTTTACCAGCACTTGCCTCACTTAGTCTCTCGGATCCAAATTATGCAGACAACCCAATCTGCTCTTTGAGCAACTACCAAACACACGTTATATATCACCTTCCAAATCTTCATGTTCTGGATACTCTTGAAGTCACTGAAGAATCTCGCAGGATTATTAGCGCCACTGTCCTCAAGAAACGAATGTACTACAATATGAGAATCAGAACAATCAAGCGTAACACAAATTTCCTCATCAAACTTTTACAAACTCGAACGGATCAAGATGAAAAAACTATCCATGAGGTTTTGAGTGCTTTAATGAAATCAGGGAAACTTGTCCAGAGGCTGATTGACGATATGGAACTGCCACAGCAGCAAAGTGAAAGTAATAACCAGTCAAAGGTAACACTCAAGCGCTCATGAAATGAAATTCATATCCTGACGATTTACTTAAGCAAGCATCAAGTGTCTCTATTCAACTTGAGGAATCTCAAGCACGCATCTCGTCTCTGGTTGCGGCCAAGATGAAGATACTTGAGAATTTTCATCAACATAAACGTGATGTTGTCACACAAATTACACAACAGAGCGATATGGCCATTCGGTAAAAGCTTGGAACCAAATCAACGAAATAATGACGTTTATTCCAGAAAACTTTTGATTGAGTTGGAGACTGGTGGAAATGTCCGATTTGAGGACGACCAGTCGAATGAATCCTGGTTCGAGATTTGCGAATCCCTGGTGAAGAGTATGATCCTAAGATCAAACCATGCTTCTGAGAACAAGAGGATTCAAATCCATCGAATTTCAAAGCTGCATAACCGATATCTAAAAAACACATTCGAGGTGAGTTTCCAAATCAGCTCTTCAAAAGCGCCAACAATTTAAATTGCTGCTACAGACCAAAGTAAAAGCCATGACTGAGCCACTTCACTCCTTAGAGTATATTTGCTTTCAAGGTGCTGATGGAGTGGTTGATGATGTATTCCAGTCAGTCGAGCACGGTTTTGCTGGTGGTGGTGGTTGTGCATCCATTGAAACATCAAGTACTCCTCCCGGAACATTACCAACACAAAAAACTCTGCTTTTCCCAGCCTTCACCAACTTTTTAGATTTTTCGGACTCGGAATCGCGCGCAGATCGGAAAAAGCTACGGCAAGCCATTATATTGAGAACTGTTGCCAACAGAAGCGTGAGAGTTTCGGATGATCCAAGTAAGTGGGTATATTCATTGATTTTCTATTAACTCATATCTTTTACTGACGACAGGCCGCACTGGAATAAACTTGGCCGATTATCCAAACTGTGATATTTTTTTCACAGACATTAGTCCGAAATCTGCGCAAGGAGACGTCCCATGCAGACAGTACTATGTTTTAAACAAGGAACTCGTAACTCCTGAATTTTTCGTCGAGTTTTCGTTAGAATGCGATTTGGATCGCTTCACCACAAAGAGCGAGAAACTGATGCTGGATATTGCTTACAGCAACAAATTAAGCCAAGCCGATATGCCTGCAATTGTAATGGATATTGTTAAGACGATAGTCGAGGTTGGCCAGAGAAGTTACACCACAAATTCGATTTCTGAATTTTGTAATTCGACTACAGGATGGTTCGAGTCTCTTCGACGCATACACTATGGCTGTGATTGAGGCGCAGTTTCCCGAGATTAGGCGCATTGAAGATCTACGGGGTCCACCACCAATCGAACTGACTTTGGTGAATGGAACCAAATTACAGTGTTTCTCACTAACATTGTGTTGATATTACAGGAAATATTAAGCAAAAAACCGCCCGCAAATATTCTCACCTTAATCTCTCCACCTATGCAAAGCTACCCGCCATGTCAACATTCAGACTCTTTTCACACATCAAACACTTGAGCTTTTCTCGGTGTAACCTGAAAGAAATTCCAAACAACTTGAAGTACTTCCCCGTTCTCGAGCATTTAGATATATCATTTAATGAAATAGCTGCAGTCGGGATAATGCTTCAAGACGTATCTGGGCACTTGAAGAGTCTGGATATGGCTGGAAACTTGCTCCATCACGCAACAGATTTAGCCCAAATACAGGGCACACTCTCTGAACTTGTGCAGCTTGACTTAAGATTGAATCCAGTATGTAAATGCAAAGGATATATTCCCTTGCTACTAGGATTTGGAGGATTATTGAAATTGGAAAAATTGGACGGGCGGCCGGTGGATGAGAGCTTGAAACACGCGGATACTTTGAGTATGATACTGAATAAGAAGATTGATTGTGCTACGGAAGGACGCAGCATGAAGACGTGGGCGGATGTATATTATGAGCATTCCTCAACACAGCAACACTTGTTCCGGCCTCTGTCAGTGAGAACTCAGAGTGGATACGGCTCATCTGCCGCTTTGAATGAGTATTGGAGAATTACCGGTGGCGCGTTTGATGGACATGTGTTTGTTGTTGAAAACATTACAACGTTGGAGCTCGATAATTGCAATTTATACAACCTAGACATGCTTCCGCTGGGGTATGATTCTGAATTGAGTGATTCCGTTCCGGTTTTATTTTAATAATCAATTTTGAAGACTTATTCAGCTTCGTTGGGCGTCCTTCCGGAACAACAATATTCGTGATGTTTCAAAACTATCGTTGTGTCCTCGCCTGGAAGAAATATCATTGGAAGACAATGAAATCGAAACTATTGATTCCTTGACGTCCCTTGCGGGTCTCACAAAACTGGATGTCAGCAAGAATAGAATTACTCAAGTCGACTGCGCAGCTAATTTCACCAGCTTAATGCTTTTGAGTTTGGAAAACAATCTCATTAAGTCGATTAAACCTTTTGCTAAAATGCCGTCATTGATGGAATTCTGTGAGGAACAAACACACCACATTCATTCGAAAAAGTTGCTAATCAACTCTCTTATTTCTTTTTTTTCTTAAGATATCGGAAACAACTGTATTAGTGATCTATACAATATTTTTCCTTTGAAGGAGTTGCCGCGACTGATTATTTTTGATGTCACTGGAAATCAAGTGTGTCAACAACATCATTACCGAATGTTCACCATCTTCCATTTATCTCGCTTAAAGGTATGGCTGCAATTTAATTTCGGCATAGAGAATTTCTGACTATTTTGATGAATAGATCTTGGATGGTGCAAGTATCACTTCCAAAGAACAGGCAGCGGCGAAAGAGATTTACCTGGGAAAGCTGACTATTGAGCTTCTTGGAGCAAAAATCGGCCATTTTAGTTTCAGAAACATTAGTGAACTGGATCTCAGAAATTGCAAAATTCGTGAAGCCGATTGCTTCACTGGGCCACACTGTACTGAATTCAGGAATATTCGCAGACTTCAGTTTGACAGCAATCAACTTAGCTCGTTGGACGCGTTTGCCGGGACTGCAGGGTCTACGATGCCTTTGTCTCAACAATAATCGAATCGACAAACTCTTGCTCGCCGATCTACCAGCCGTTGTTGGGTTGAATGGATGGAGAGTCGATAACTCTGAGTTCCAAAGAAAGAGCATTTTCCCTAATCTCGAGGAACTTCACTTGGGAAACAATAATATATCAAGAATTGCCGATTTGGGATTATATCGTATGGGTCAGTTAAAGAGGCTGTATCTACAAGGAAACAAAATCACACGGGTAGAAGTATATTTTATTTGTTAGTCATGTTCTCATATTATTTTCGAACTACAGATTGATGGTTTGGAGCATATGACGACATTGGTTGAACTTGTTTTGGATCGAAACCAAATTAAAGCCGCCGACCCATCTTCGTTCTTATCGCTTATCAACTTGAAGGAGCTTCATATTAAGTTTGTTGTTTGCTGTAAATATCTATAGATGTTTTCTGACCCTTTTATTCAGGGAAAACAGGTTGCGATCTCTATCGCACTTTGATTGCTTACCCAACCTCCAATACCTATTTCTCAACTCTAATAGAATCAATGAAGTAGTTGAAATTGAGGTGAGCATTGAAGGAATTATAAATGCGCAAACAACTATTCCTAAATAACCTAAACCATGCCAACAGAAAATGAAACTTCCAAGCTTGTTGGAGATAAGCCTGTTGTCAAATACCATCACTCGAAAAATTTTGTACAGAGTTGTAGTAGTTCTACGGTTTCCACAAATCGTCATGATTGACGGACGGGATGTCAGCGAAGACGATAGAAAGAGGGCAGAAGTATGCTTATATCGCAACACATATATACGCTACGACTAATAACTTTCTTTTAAGGCTTATTCTATGGATCAATGTTTGATGAGGGACGAAGCTGCGTGTGTTGTGAAACCGCCGAATACATTGAATGGGTCTTCTGGACTCAGTCTAGCAACAGCCCAATCTCAAGCCAAACTGCCTATTCGGATCACATCTGTTGTATTGGACGGTATGAGCTTACTTTTTAATCTTGAATGAGTTTCCGTTAAATCAAGACGGCAGGGTTGGAAATGAAACTGGCATCGAACTCATCAGGATTTGGCAGTAACAATCGTTCGCACCATTGATTAAAAAGCAATACTATATAAACCTCTTAGTCTTTTTTCATTCCATTTTGTTACGCTTCAAGTATATAACGCCTCTAAAAGATCATCTAGAATCATATAAATGAGCTGTCTGTTCAAAACTGAGTTTTGAAAGACCCATAAGAACTTGAGCGCTCCTCTTCTTGCGTTCTTTTTCCCAACTACTTTTCCGAGCAGAGCCAGTGATAGATGCGTCATTTTTGAAGATGAAGCCTGACGGGTTTTGGCTGTGACAAAAAGAATGAAGTCACAGGATTGCAGATGTGATTTGAGAGTTTTCCCTACCTTTCAATTCTGGTGTTCGCACAGACCATACTGAGTTGAAGATACTTTCTTTTAAAGACTGTATCCTCATGGCCATAGCATCTTCCGTCACAATACTTTTCAGACCCTCTGATACACGACGCTCAATTGCACCACCAAGAATGTGCTGCAACACCAAGTTAAGAGCTTTCCGGCGAATAAAGTTACCCTTTTCCTTCAACTCAAAGATTTCTGTAATGAGGTCGAATAACACGTCTACTGTGTCAGACCCATTCGAGTCGATTTTTAACTTTTGAGCTGCACTTTCTTCCGAAGTAAGAGCAACGCTGTTGAATCGAGATTGCGGCTTGACTGCATGTCGTTTGATATTTTCTTCGAATTTAAGAAAGAGATTTTTGACAAACTGTTTCTTGGTCTTTGGCTTCTTTGTTTCAGAAGGAACGGAATCTGTAGAGTATAACAAACGGACAATATCCGAATGGCAAATAAATAATCTGAATTCGACGGATTTGCATATTTCGGTGTGTTTAAGAAGATTCTATTGCGTGTTGAGTGAGTGTTTGACAGGTGAGTCACGAGGCTCTTACCTGCAAGTAGTCTTCCAAGGCCTTTCTCCGGGTCTCGACAAATCTCTTTCTGAATTTTAGAACACTTTTGAATATTTTTTTCGAAGGAGCTTCGTATTGATTTGCTGTTGAAGGAAACTTTGCTTTGAGTTTTTGGTGGAGATCCATAAACTCTGAATAGTTCCTCTGAATAATCCACCTTATCTAAAATCAGTTACATCGAACAGTTTTAAATGTTTAACTCACCCAGATTTCTCGCCTTCAGTATTGATAAGATGTACTTCAATGTTGAAAAGCACTAGCTCCTTTGGTGCTTCGGTACACGTTACTTTAACCGACGTAGAGTTCTATTATTGTATATTTTATATGAGCTCGTGAAAATCAGAATCAGTATCAACGCTTCATATCCTTACCGGAGATATTAAATTCTCAATGTCCCTTTCTTTGCATGCCTTTTTTCTCAGCCTCCAGTCTTTTGATTTCAACTTCTAGACCTGACTTCATCAAGTTTAACGCTCGAATTCGATTCAAAGACAGTTCAAATTGCGCTGCATTGGTGATATGCTCTTGTACATCTTCCAACTCTGATTTTGTGCTCTCCACCAGCTCTTCCAGTTCTATAATTCTCGGCGTGGTCAGCGATGGAAGTAACATATCCGCATGAGTTTTAGGCACTGCTTCGTCAGTCCCCGTTAAATCTATAGTGCATGGAGACACGGGGATATCCCTTTCTTCGCACTCTCCTACTTCAGAGTCATCGAATTCCTCTTGAACTGTCTCATTACTTTCCGAAACCAAGACTGGAGAAATAGGGTCTGCGCAAGTATCGTATCCAGAGCTTTCAGCCTCTATATCAGAGCGATTTTTTTTCCGACGTCCCAAAGAGCGAAATGATTTCATAGTTTCAGCTCCCGTCACTTTTTGGAGAATTCCTTTTGCTGCTGACTTGACTTGAGCAAATGAGGAGCGTCTAGAAGCAGGATTATCGGCGACAGGAGAGACGTCACTCTTTATTGACGGCTTCCGTGACTGGTTTTGACTGGAATTTCTTCTTAAGGCAGAAATTACAGAGAGCGAGTTTGCTGGTGAAGCTTCTTTCAAAGTTGCTGTCGAGGATTTGTTGGTGTCGCCACCAGTTACCACTGATACCTCTAAATTTTCACGAGTATTTCGATTCAAGGTGAATCTACGATTAAATTTTTCCATAGATACTGAAAACTTGTTGGGCTGGGATGAAGGAGTGGGAAATTGCTCTAAGTGACTGTGACTGCAGCCTGTTCAGAGGTTTTGGCTTTGCAATTGTCTCAATGGACGCACTGGACACACGTTTTCTTCCAAAATTGGGTATGAGGCACTCAGTTTCTTGTGTTTGTGCGAGACTTTGAGTTTCAAAATGCTCTCGCACCTCAACAGTTTTTTGTTCAGAAATTGGACTTTGGCATCTCTGCCGGAACGTCGACTCAGTGTCCAATAGCCCACCCACGTCAGATCGTTTGAATATTCTTCCGGCGGCTAAGTGCACATAATTCTTCCATTGCCATATTTTTCAGCTTCTTTACAATTCCAAATCCCCTTGCGTCGTCATCGGAAGAAGAGAGATCCCCTGCCCCGTCCGAGGCGTTTTTTCGTGCCCTAATGTCTCGCAATTGATTTTGAAATGAAAATAGATCAAATGATTGGCGCTTTTTCGAAGGAGACGAGTATACTGTTGTCTGTTTTTCGGTCGAAAGTGTATTGAACACAGACATTCTCCAAGGGAGTTCGTCTTCACTTGCTTCCTCGTCGCTTGAGTCTTTAAGCGGCATAATGTAAGATTTTATGTATTCGTCATCTTTGGGTTGATCAGGTTCGGCTTCGTAATTATCTTCTCCGTCTCTTTCTTTCTTTTTCAGCCAACTCAAGGGCCGAAAAATTCTTTTGGACTGATGCAATTTTGTCCATCGCTTTTTGCGCTTATTTTCTGATGGTATTGGAGAGCCTGGAGCGTTCTCAGCCTCATCATGTTCGTTTGGCGAAATTGCACCATCTTCAACAACTTTGAGCATCTCGCTGCATTGTTTAGAGTTGCAAAATAACGGATATGCTGTGGCTTCTAATTCGTCTGTGATAAAGTGACGTAGTTTCCAGATGGGCTCCAAATCATTCAATAGTAATTGACAACCTGATTTATCAAACGAATCATTTTCTCGCAAATGTGCAGATCTATTCAAATATTCTAAGCGACTTCTAATAACATCGTGTAAGTGGTTTATATCCCTTTCAAGGGCCGCTGGATCAGGTAAAATGGACTTTGACTGCATCCAAAACGTGGCTGTCAAGTATTTCTCCAAAAACTCATGGATCTGTAGAATCACTTCAAATGAGACTGAGATATCTTCGGTGTCATAATAATCGGTGAGGTCCAAACGAGATTCCAGCATCGTTCCAGTTGATAACCTCCCACTCGAATTTGCTGATTCTACCAACAGACCAGATTTATCTTCGATTCGCTGCAAATTAGTCCATATTAGAGTATAATCTGGTCGCTTTCCATGCTGCTGAGAACAGAACTTCTTGGAAGAAAGGTAGCAGAACCGGCGTTGCGAGAATATCATCCAAAGAAGGGATTTGGTCCGAGAAGGCATTTCCAATAATTTTCTATTATATTCGTTATTTTAAGAACTGAAAATTGGAGACACGTACTTTTCTCTTCAGTGTTCTTATTCGGCGATTGGCTCTTCTCAAGAGCTTATGAGACATTTTGATTCGATTCTTCAGTTCTTTTACTTTGAAAGCATCCGCATAGTTGCCTTTGAGTAGAGTTTCTAAAGATCTATGTTTGGAATTGCAGACTAACTTCATTGAGTAAACAAACCTTTTCTCGCTTTGTCAAACGAAATATCATTCAGTATACATTCTTTAATTTTTTCAGCTTGAATTATGCTTTTGCACGCTTTGATTTCATCCAATAAGTCTCCAACTGCACCTGCCGAGAGCAAGGCAGATATTCTCGTTGGGTTTGCTTGTACTTCGCTGTCACCAAGGATGGAATGATCGTTCAAATCATCGTGCTCTTCAGTAAGTTGCTTTTCTACTGCTTCTGCTATTCGCTTGGCTAAGATATGCTCCTGGCTTATGACTTGGTCTCCCTGTCGAAGATTTAACTTAAAAAAAACGATAACGAAAGATGAAGAACACACCAAAGAATCGAATATCTGATTCCAATAATCCGCATCTGCAAACATATCAATGACCGGTTTGAGTAATTTCGCAGCAAACATTTCTGTAACAAAGGCACGAAATATGGGGCTTTCACAGTCAAATTCAAACAACCGTGGCAATAAATTCGTGGCAATTAATTTCAAGTACTCCAATTCGCTACTTTTATGCAGGGATTCATCATCTGCTTTCCATGATTTGAGAGCAGGATGCAAGTCGCCATTTTTGTAACACTTCAGCAGCAGGGCCTCATCAAATGTATTCGGTTTTAAAGGAGAAGATTGAGATAAAGCGATTCTAGAAGCTTTTACAGCGGCTATTCTGCAGTCTGTGAAATGCCTCGTAACTTTGGGTACCAGTTTGAAAGAGACAAAGTTTGCAAAATCAAAACTCGATGATCGCTGGCCGATATCTGAAAGAGCAGATCCAATAGCTGATTCGATTGTATCCAAAAGAGGAGACTCTTTATCGCCATGTGTCACAGTGCTAATGATTGGCTCTATGGTGGATTTCGAGAGAGCAGCGACAAAGTCCAGCAGGGCTCTCTCTGTCTTTGGAGCCAGAGGGATGGATATCTGAATTTTTTGCGCTGGAGGCTGTGGCTTCGATGCAGTAGCACCCGTCTTTGCTGGCGACCGCGGTTGGGGAAGCAAGAAAGTCGAGGATTCCCTCACAAGGCCCAAGACAGTTTTCCCGATTAATTTAGACTTTCGCAGCGAGGTCTCTTCAACGCTGAAAATAGTCCAAATGCCAACCAGGACGAGAATGTAAAAGACAAGCGAGCGGAACAGTGCTGAGGAATAACAAGATATTCCAATAAAAAATATAGAGATTGAGTAGACTGGCCGTGAGTCGACGCAGCGAACAACTGATATAATAAAAGAGTGAAGGAGGCTGCGGATTGACTCTCGAGCCTCCCTTGTGAGGCGGATCATATTGATCGTGTCTGATTCTGACAAATTATAAATCACAAAATCATACTGTTCAAACTCTTTACAAGCACAGGCTACAGGGAGTTTACTTCCTGAATCATACGGTGCCTTCGTATAACACGAAATCTGAGCCTTGCGTCGAGGACGTTTGCTCACTAACTTGAAACTCAACGCGTCCATCGACACATGAAAACTGTCCCTTGAGAATAGCGTTCTTGCATTTCAATTCGGTGTACTGCTATCCTCCTTCACAAAAATTGGGAAGCAGCGGAATGGATGCCAGAGGTGAAAAGAATCTTATCCACTCAAGATCGAAAAAGGAAACGAACACGTTCCTGTCTTTTTTATTGAGATGATATGTTGGGCCCTTCTCAAAGTGATAAATGAAAATTTAATTGCTGAACTTATGGATTCTTTTTATCGATTTCTTCATGGCGGACATGGCTTGGAATGATACACGAACTTTAGAAAAGACAAACCAACACAAGGCAAACAAGGAAAAATTGTACCTTGCTCAATGCTTTCTGTGTTAGCGATGCTGATGCGACAGGAGGTGACAGATTTGAGGGCGTATTCAATGTACAATACACCCCATCTGTGGAATTACACCCACGCGCTTGGATCACTAGATTTGCACTCCAAGCACCTGCATTCAAGGCGATTCCTGCTCGAATAATTGACTTGGATCCGTTGGCTACGATTAAAGACCCCACCAGTTCCCAAGTTGCTGTCAATCAAGGGCATGACGTTGACATACAGTAAGTTTGTGATGTTGTCAAAATAGAAGGCATTTCCCTGCTGTATTTGCGAGGCTTTGGAAGTCCGCCATGCTTGTTGTTTGATTGAAAGATTGTTTACAGATTGTTTTCTTTGACGGATAGCACCAGGTTGCTGCGTTGGCTGTGACATTAAAAGATGTTCCTGGAGGATAAGGTAGTACCAGTACGAGGCTGTTTTTTTCGGACGGGAACTGCATTCGGCTGATGGTCAAGTTCATGGGCGATCCTGCATTATATCTCACAAACCACTCAGTACCGTTGGGTTGGAGAAGTGGACCTGTGATTTGAGTGTTGATGGTCAAAGGTAACCCATTGGTGATGTTTTTCGAGCCAGTATGGGCTGCGTATCCAATTATTGGACAAGAAATGCTCAAGTCACCGTTGGAACATTGTGTAGTTCCAATGAGACCTGTTTGAGTGGGGTCAGCTGTCAGGTAGATGGAAGCCTCAGAGATTTTGTCATCCGTGCAGAGCCACATGCTCATATTGGCGGGGGCTAGGCGGCATTTGGGAGTTCCATATGGGTTCCACCATTCATTGGCCCATGAAGATCCTATCATTGTTCTTCCAGCTGAAAGACTGGCTGTACCGTCAAAGTCCAACCTGATATTCCAAGAAAATGAGCAAAATTAATATTAAACCGTGACAATGCAATGGTTTATACCAGCTCTGCAGCCTTCCGGACACGGTCGTGCGTTGATAATTATTGAAAATCCAAAGTTGACTCGCATTACAGTTTTGATATGTAATATTTCTCGTTGCTTGCATCACATTTGGGATATATTGATCACTGTGGGTTAAAAATTGCCAGACCGCCATTGATTTGCGTTGTAACGCAGGAGCCCATGCATTCGTGCACGTACGGAACGTAGCATTCGAAATAATATGGTTCTGCCCCGTGTCGTACCAAGAGAACCCTAGCATACTATTCCAATAGGAAGAGTCTCTACCAGCGCATTTCCAAGAATTGGATGTTCCAGCTGACGGGCAACCGCTCAAGTATGGCATGAATGTGTTGTTGGTACGGCAAATAGCTAGCATCTGGTCAATCCAGACTTGTCCAAAAACGTTAGCTGATATCCCACAATCATGCCCTTCGTATCGGAAAATTTCAACACGCACTCCCCAGTGCATAATGCCGCGATTGGCAAGAAAAACTTTGGTATTGTTGAATCTCATCCAAGCCGGCGAAGAGCAGCTACCAGAGGCAGTCAAAGGGACTTTGCAAGTACGTGCCAGTGCAGAAACGACTCGTCCGGGGTTGTAGGACAATGAGCCATTTGCCTCAGTTTTGAATAACCCACCAACGTAAACACCAGCACCGTTCGCCCACCAAAACCCAGTGGAATGAGCGGAATTACCTTCAAATACTTTCAATGGTCGAGAGCTTGGTGAAATTCCTGGTGTATTGGCACTCAACCCTGTTGCAGCAGGCATGCTGGGGAAGGAATACCCAGCCCAACCCCCAGAGGCAGCGTTACCAATAAATGAGTTGTAAGGGTTCGTAATATAAAATGGGGCGGCTGTTACATCGGTTGGTACAATTAAATTGACAGGATCCTCCCAAACAAGATCCAATCCCTGGGTGTAAAACGTTTTAGGGTTGGTGGGGGATCCCAAGAAGTGAATGTGGGCTGCCAGGTTGAATTGAAACAAATTGTCTTCCTCAACACCATCTTCTATATAGAAGCAGTTTCCGGTGATATCAAAGGCGACGTTGTTGGAGATTGTGACGTTGGAAGAGCCGTGAATACTCATGCAACGAAAGAAACTTTGGTGAATTGAGCTCGAATCAAGATAGCTATTTCGACCATTGTCTTTTGCCATGTGAATATGGTACGGATATCTTCCCATTACGTTTGTTTGACCTTTTTTGTTGTTTGGTGTCAGAATTGAGCAACAAGGGAACCAACACCACTAACCCATCTGGAAAAGCTCGACCCCTCGAACGCGTCCAATTGCAGATCCAATAATTTGTATGTGGCCTCCGTATCCTTTTGGAGCCCCGCACGGATTTGTAGAAACAGCACTCATGGTGTCCCCAACACAAACTGCGGCAGTGTCAGTCAGATTAGAATAAGTGTCGTCTCCCTTAATAAGAATTCGGCGACTCAAAAGACCGACTTCTGCTTGATACTCAGATCCACCATAATGATTGTAGAGGAGCGGTTTCTCCAATCCGATCACAGTGACTGCGCTGCCGATTCCAGCTGCCACAGTAATATTTTTAATGACAGACACATCGTTTTGATTGAAGTCTCTGCTGTCCTTGGTGGCTGTGGTAGTGACGAGAATTGATTGACCAACTTCCCAATTGACTAGGTCTTGAACCAAGATTTGGGTATCTCCTTTGCGAGCCGTCACAGATAAACGCGTCCACGCAGGTGCATAAACTTGACCATGAATATCTAGAGTCCCTCCATTCACCGCAGCAATTCCTTAGAGCCATAGTATTAGATTAAAGCCTGCCAATCGACTAAGGATTCACCTTTTACAATAGGAGGAGGTACGGCAGTTAATGGCGCCGGTTTAACTCCATGAAGAATGATTGTTAAATAGCTTCTGAGTCTACAGGTTTCCGATCCAGCCTTCAAAGAGCCTCCATCAATCAGAATTCCTCTCGTATTCAATGTGATTGATTCGTCGTTGAACACGATTCCAGACCCAGACGGTATCGTGATTGTTCCGTAGACGTGGAAAGGGTCCAGTGATGTGGCCGAGATGAGGACAGTTGTGTTGATTGGGATTGTAATATTTTGGCCGTCAGCAGATGGAACAATCTTGTTTGGCCACGTGTCTGCGGATTCCCAATTTTTGGTATCCGCTGCGCGATGGGGGCAGTCAATTTGAAGACTATTTGCGGTTTGAATTAGTGATCAGTGAAAGATGAAGCGCTGGGGGGTAATTTTAGGAACCTGTTCTCGGCAAAGACATTGGACGTGTTTGGACGCGGAAGCGTAACAGATTCCGACCAGTGATTTTGAATGGCTGTGTTAATAAAAGCGGTGTATGTCTTGGGATCGGCAGGGACTGTATTCACGGTTGGAACAGCAGTCGATTTCGTGTCTCTTGAAGAAACAACCACGTGCTCCTGCAACAGACTGGAATCCAGTGGGAGCGGAAGCCCAACCACAGCGACAGCAAACCAAGCAGAGATCAAAATACACTTCATTGAAGTCGTAATTTGATTTCTTGAATTCAAGTTTGTTTCGATCCTTCTTTTAGAAGTTTCGTGCAGGCATCCTTTTGGATTGTCAGAACGCGACAGACAACTTGTCAGCGCTAACTCGGCGCCTAGTAATCAAATTTCTCGATTCAATATGGGATTAGGGATTGCTTGTTTCTTTAAAGCATTGGCAGCGGCTTCTTTGATTTAAAAACAAACCTTGCTCACAAACCGATCAAAGGTTCCAACAAAGCACCAACAGAATCTGAAAAGACTAGCAATCAAGTTCAGAATCATGCATTGGCCTTGTCGATGCAGGATTTCTGTGCTATGGAACAGAAAAGACTTTGTGGAATATGATCGAAAAACCTAGAAATTTCGCGATTATCCTTTCATAATCAGCAAAGCATGCATGAGTCAATCCGCATCAAAATTACAAATCAAAAAAAAAGATTTAAAAAGGGCCTCGCGTCCCGTCCCTGTAGAAACCAGAAACATTTGATTCTAAATCAACACTACTACCAACAATTAAAAATGGCTGTGTTCTTACCACGCGACTCTCTCTTCCGCGATTTTGATCGCCTCTTGAATGCTCAACTCAACGCCATGACTTCAACTGAGTCAAACACGGATGATGCGAACCAGATTTCCTCAAAGTACTGGGGTGGTTCCTTCAACGCGCGTTTGGACTTGACTGAAAACGAGAAAGGGTACATTGTACATGCCGACCTTCCTGGTGTGAAGAAGGTAAATATCATATTTTTCCCTCGTTCTACTGTGCATCACATTTTCTTAAGTATGGGGGTTGACCGTTGTATTCTTCTTTCACCAACCAGGACGAAGTCAACATCACAATCAAGGACAACATCTTGACAATCTCTGGAGAACGCAACTCCAAAAAGGAGACCAAAGACGATCAACGCCATATTGTCGAGCGCTCGTTTGGGAAGTTCTCTCGAAGTGTCCGCCTTCCCAATGATGCCAATGCTGACGCGGTTACTGCCACTATGGACCATGGTGTTCTTGAATTGACTCTTTTGAAGAAGGCTTTGGATGAAGGAGTCAAGAAGATTAACGTCCAGTGATTTTTCTTGTTTTTTTTTTTTGGATATGAGTAATCTTTCTTTCATGGTTTTTTGATTTTGCTGGCGGAACGAAAGTGTGAAATAAAACTGAATTATCCTGAAACTCGACTTGATAGAACAAAATCAAAATGAGTATTTATTCTTCAACCTTATAAACAAGAAAGGGGATACTACGAGAAGGTGATAAACAAACCATTTCTCCGGCGTAACCGTCCAACACAGGTCCAACGACGCAGGGTACGGCACGATGTTCTGGGAGAAAGGCGGTCTTTCCAGGCCGCCCCCCTTGCAAGGGTTCTGCGGTTTACCATTTCTGAGAGGTTACTTTTCAGTGGTATGTCCGAATCTACAATTTAACACAATAAAATGTTCTACAAGCTTGTATGGCAACGGCCCAACACGATTGCATATTCGTGATTAAACCTTCTGCTCTTGACCAGAGTCGAACTGGTGACCTTCGGATTATGAGACCGACGCTTTAACCAACTAAGCCACAAGAGCTGGCAAGGATTTCATGCCTTAGATTAATAGATTCCCAAAGCAAGAAAAGAGGAACATGGAATTCGGAAGAGCTCATTCGACATGTCGGAATCTTGTTCCGAGTAGAGTACCCAGCGTTTTCAAGGCTGAGTCGCAGGCGAAAGAGAGAAAAAAAACTGACTCTTTTTTGACTTTTTCGATTTTTTTTTTTTGCAAAGAACAAACAATTAGAAAAAGAGTGTCGCAAATTCCGGATGGAACCTTAAATCAATTGCAGTGATTTGGTACCTCAACAAACTAGTAATTCTTTTTGGAGGCTGAGCTCTTTATGTGCTTGACAATAAAAAAGTTGATTTAAAAATGTTCAATTTTGGAAAGAGTCCAACAAAGAGCCCCACACCAACACCAAATGCCGCCAATGCCCTGAATGACCTGTAAGCGAAAGTTTTTTTGATTAGGAAGGCTTTAGCCAGGGCTATGAATCCCGTACTCAAATCCCCCCAAAAAAAAAACCCAAAAAAAAAGGAAGTCTAAACAACTCTCTGAGCTCAAATCGCTCTTTCCGAACTTGTCATTTAAAAGCGAATCAGTAATTGAAGTCCCATTTGCTGCTTCTGCTTCTGCTGGCGGCGGCTTCTCGCTCCTAGTTACTCTCTCACCTCAGTTTCCAATGTCGCCACCCAATGTATCTCTGCTTGCTACTTCTGATACGGAACTGGATTTTGTCGTAAAGTTTGGGACTGAAAACTATGTCGTTGTTGAGCAGTTTGACGCGTGGAGTCCGCAAAAGAGTTTGGGAGTGATATTGCGTGATGTTGGAGAACGTATTGGGTGAGAGTTCCTTTTTTTTTTTTTTGCGGACCCCGCGCGCGGGGCATAAGAGATTCATAACTGGTTTTACGTTTTAGGAATGCGCTTTCTATGCCTCAGGGAAGGTCTCACACAGCTCCCGTGATTCCACCAAAACCACCAACAGCATTCGGGAGCCCGACATTGGCGAACTCTTTTCCGCCCCAGCAAGCGCATCAGCAACGTAATTATAATGAGCAGCAGCAGCAGCAACAGCTGCAACGCACGCAAATGCAGGAAATTCTGGCGGGGTTAGAATCAAAGAGGTTCGATACCGGTTTTTTTTGTGTTTCGTATTGACTACGTCATTTTGGGATTGTCAAGCTTAGAAGAACTGGAAGAGCTCTTGGCAGAACCAGCGGCGTTTGAAAGGCATTTATACACGGCGATACCTCGAGTGAAGGAATCAGTTCAGTTATGCAACGATGCAGCCAAATTAAATGCTGAAGCAGCGGGTGAGTGGAATCTTCCATGTACGTGTGACTAAAATGAAAGGCTGAATAATGCTGCACATTCCTAGAACGGACTTTATCGTATCAGGAAAACGTTCAGCAAGCACGAGAACGGGTTTTAAGTGCTCAGCGAGACTTTGCGGCGGCTCGCATTGAATATGATTCTACGTGCAAGCAATATGAAGATACAATGATGGTTTGGCCTTTTTTTTTGTCTCCTTTTTTTGTTTTTGTATTATTCATGTTCACATTTCAAAACACAAAAAAAATAAGGCGTTTGCACCAGACTACTTGCTATCGCGACTTCGCGCTGGTCTTCAAGAATCAGACGATCTGAGTGACTCTTTGGTTCAATCCATGCTGGTAGGGGAGTTGGGAATGGATGACTTTTTGAAAAGGTACAAGGAGGTACGTAAGGTGTACCATTCACGTGCTATTCGGGTGGAGAGAGGAGAAAGAGATGCTACTGTATTATATTAAAAAAAAGTCTAAACTATACTTTGAAACACATGGCATTTAATTTATCCCCTTCGTATAGTATTTTATTGTGTTTTTTTTATCGGACAACAGCATTCAAGTAAGGAGCTTCACTGGCGCCACCAGCCACAGTCGAAGCCTTTGGCAGCTGTCTAAAACTCGCGTTCGCTTTCAACACACTCGAAAACACCTTCACCATCTCATTGAAGGTATATTCCAATTCAGCCAGCTCATAAACAAAAGACACCTTCTCATCATCATCTTCCGAATCCAAGACTTTGGAAAAGTCCAACTTTTCAAGCAGCTTCATTTTCCGACTAACCCCATTCACCTGCCGCGTGAGCACAAGTGTAAACAAAACACCTAGAACCAAAAACGCGACAATAATCCCCAAGATCATGTATCCGGTTTTAATAGACATTTGATTCAGTTGTGTTTCGACAGAGTCGATATTCATGTAAACCACAAAGAGCAAAGGGTTTCCAACAATTGTATATGTGTTGAGTCCCAGTTTCCAAGCTTCCCCCCCTGCAATCGTGCGATCCAGGAAACACGAATGGGAGCCGGGATAGGTTTTATCCAAATAGGTATACAAGTTTTTTAAACGTGTTGGTAGATCCTGGTCTTTTGAACTGGTGGTGGTCGGGGCGGCGAATGGTGAATTTACCAAGGCGGAAAAGTCCTTGAAGAAGACGTCATTTATCTCTCGAATTGTCAAGATATCTTCTCCAGAGAAAAGAGGCGCCGTACTTGACGTTGCAAGAACGTAACCCGTATCCGCTTCGACGACAGCGGCAAACATGCCGAAAGACACGGCCGCAAGCATATCTGAGATTGCTTGAGATATCAACGTTAATGTCCAATCATTCCCAAAAGTGACCCGCTCTCCGGTGATTGGGTTAAAAGTGAAGGCGAAACTCGTCTTGTAAAGGACACCCTCCCAGAGATACACATTGGAAAACCCGACACTGTGATTCGAGGAGTAGTTCAAGTTGGCGCCTTGAGTTCCACCGATATCGTTTTGGAGGGTGTTGTTGTTTCCTGGGTTGGCGAGTGTTCCGTTTCCCGGGTTATCGTCTACAGAGACTGGGGGTTGGATGATGGTTCCGTCGTCTTGGCACGAATACACGGAAACTTTGGTTCCTGCTTGAGACCACTGTAAAATGAATTTCAGAACTTATAAAGAAAAAATCAAACGAAAGCGTATGGCGAAAAAAGTAGTTACCCAACGCAGTGACTCTTGTCCGTTTACTTCAGGGTGGAAGAAATATCCACTTTGAAGACCCTCCGGGTAACTCTGGACATACATACTCGTGGTGTATTGTCTCACACCCTTTAATGTAATCAGCATGCTCAAATACGTGTTATTTGCGCGTGTTGGAGTGGAAAAACTCCATTGATTTGCCTGTTTTTTTTTCAGATCACACTTTAACATCATTTAAATTAAGACGCGATCGAAATCTTACCGCAAACATATCAGACTGCATAGTCGTAATAGCTTGCAAAGTTTCCCCAGCGCCAATAAAATAATTTGAAATCTGGGTTGAGATCAAAAACTCAATCTCTTCAATCATTTGGGACACATTGTTTTTTCCAGCGGCCATAGTCAATTGCCTGTCTTTTTTTTTCCAGTATGCATTAGTGTGTTTTTTACTCCATATCGCGTAGGTAATTTCCGACTTTAACAGGAAGCTGTATCACTGACCATCCCAACACGCCGACTGTGACGGCACATGCAGCAACAAAACCAGAGAGAAGAAGAATAAAGCGAGGCCGCAGGTAGCTGTATCTCTCTGTTTTTTGACACTGCCTTGAACTTGTTGTCGATCTGTTTGACGAGTCGCGTTTGACCATTTCTGACAAGATTATTTTATTTTATTTTAAATTCCCAAACCAAGCCTTGAATTGTTAAACGCAAACAACACCAAAGCATGCTTCGCCCCGTTGCCGCTTTCGCGCTCACCGCCGCCTTCTCCGTGCTGCTGCTGCTGCGCGCCAGCCGCCCCGGCGACGCCTTTGCGGCGCTGCGTGCGGCGAGTGCGGCGCCGGCGGACGGCGTTCCCGTGCGCTTCGAGGGCCACCAGGTCTGTTATTTGTCGTCTATTTGTCGCATATTTGTCAGCTCACAGCGCAGCGCAGGTGTGGCGGGTCGCCATCGCGTCGCTGACGGACCTCGACCGCATCAACACGCTGCAGGAACAAGTAAGCGCCTTCTTTGGCAAGAACAGTGAACTTGGAATGCTTATTGGCTGGCTCGCAGGTGCCGACTCTGGACTTTTGGACTGATCCCCGTATCGGCAGGCACGGAGTCGATATCCGAGTTGCCGCTGCCAAAGGCGCCCAAGATTCTCTAGCAGCCTTCCTAAATAAGTTTCAATTGGGCTACGAAGTCTTTATTCCGGACGTCCAGGATGCAATTGATACCCAGCTGTACGATAACAGGTGAGTGAAGCTTGGTCTTTTTTTTTTCTTTGGTTGAGGTTCTTAAAAGTAAAAAACTCCAGCAAACCTCACACCATCGATAAACACCAAGAACCTCTCATCCTGGAAAACTCCGAGAGTGCAGCCGACCCTACAAAAACTTACTTTACAAAGTACCATCCCATCGGCGAAATCAACGAATACTTGACCTACCTATCCACCACTTATCCGGATATTGTCGAACTCTTCTCTCTTGGAGAAACTTTTGAAGGAAGAAAGCAATGGGGTGTTCATATTCGGGCTCCAGGGTCCAGAAAACTTGCGAAAAAAGATAAAAAGGAGTTTGTATTTTTTGGCGGACATCACGCGAGGTGTGGTGGCATATATCCGTAATCACACGCACACTAATAAGACCATCAAGAGAATGGATCGGCCCTGCTGTTGTTCAATACATTCTGACGGAGCTTATTGTCAAATATGGAAAAGACAAGGCCATCACCGACGCTGTTGATGCATTTGATTTCACCATCATTCCCGTCTTGAACGTTGATGGCTACGAATACACCCACTCTACGAATCGTATGGTAAAATTACAATTTCTTTTTTTTTGTCACACAAAATCCAAATCTAATAATTTTTTTTTTTCAAGTGGCGCAAAAACCGACAACCAAATCAAGGAAACGCTTGCGTCGGCACGGATCCAAACCGGAACTGGGACACTAACTGGGGCGGAGACGGAAGCACGTCTCGCAACCCATGTTCCGACAGTTATATAGGCGCGACTCCCTTTTCTGCACCAGAACCCAGAAACATTGCAAACTACTTGAAAGAACGCAGTGGCAATGTGATTTCATTTATTGATTTCCATGCTTATTCCCAGCTTTGGTTGGTGTTTTTTTCCAGGGAATTTAATCCTATTATTTTGCCTAAAAAAAATTCTGGTCAAAAAAAAGGATGTACCCATTCGGATCCCACTGCGACGTTTTCGCTGACATCAACGTAGAAAAGGGCGCCCAACTCGCAGCTGCAGCCTTAAAATCCGTCCACGGAAAGTCATTTGCCGTCGGCTCAATCTGCAAAATCATTTACCAAGCCAGCGGAAGCAGCGTGGATTGGGCGTACGAGGCTGCAAACGTGACATTTAGCTATGCGCTTGAATTGAGAGATCAAGGGTTGTATGGGTTCTTGTTGCCGCCGAAGCAGATTGTGCCAAGTGGAGAGGAGACGTTGGCGGGTGTTTTGGAGGTTGTCAAGTTTGTGAAGGGGTATTTGAAAGACCATGATTCTTTGTAAAAAAAAAATTTGTCACTTTGTGTTGTGAATTGGGTTGGAATTTGGTGTAATCTTTGGTTTAAGAACATAACTTGGTTCTTGTTGATTGAATAAATACCTGAGCTTTTTTTTATGTGAGAAACTCAATGGGCAAAAGTCCGAAGCAGCCTGTGTAGACAAAGCATAAATAAAACATCCAAGAAGAAAGCTATGCTCTTGACCAGAGTCGAACTGGTGACCTTCGGATTATGAGACCGACGCTTTGACCAACTAAGCCACAAGAGCTGATGAACATGAGAAGAAATAGGTACACATGAAACTAAGTCAAGTTGAAACCAGTGACACATCTAATTTCATTCTTACAATTAGGCTCAGTGTCAGCCTTGCTCTCGGAACTCTCAAAAAGAAAAAATAAAAAAAATTTCCATTTTCGAGCCCCAGCGAGAAGGCTGATCGACAATCTTCAAAACCCGCCAACTCCATTTTTTGTAGCGGAAGAACCAGCGGATGGATCTTCCTCAAATTCGGCACAGGTGTAGTTCAACTTATTTTATTAGTTTTGGCGGCCTTTTGGCCACGTGTTTCTGACAGTTTCCGTTTGAATAGTGGGGCCGCGTTTCAGACGTCTCCAGTGGACTCAAAACACGCTATATGCTCCTATGTCTTGTTTTTTTTTCAGTATATCCAATATATCAACATATTCTATTACCGTTCGACACGTTGATTTGACCTGGAAATCATTTTTTGTTCTGTCCGGAAACACATCAACTCAACTGAAATCAACAGTTGCATTTATGATACGCGACAGCCGCGGGATGTTTCGGGGCAAGGCCGACCCACTGACTCAAGATCCAAGCGACGTCGGTACTGAGTCCGAAACTTCACCTGAACGTAGCCACAGCCGCAAAAAGGCATCAGTTGGACTGGAAACTCCTCTTTCCAATCAACGCCCAACAAGAAACACATCAAATCCATTTTCGACCCATCAAATGGGTTGCCCAATCCCGTCCATGAGTTTGGAAGAGAGATTGAACGATTCTCGGGATGCCAATTTAGGATCATCCTTCACAACTCATTTACGTGCAACTGGACAATCAGAGCATTCTGCAAAATTCCGTGCAGCAATGGCAGCGGTAAAATCGGCGGCTGCACAAAAAGCAAGCTTCAAATTTCCGGAAATTGAGGCTCGAGTGGCCATGTTGTCCATTGATGACCAGCTGCAACTGTTGCAGAATCTCTTCAACGCTTTGCCTCTTCCAAAGCAACGCGATTTTCTTTTGAATAATGCATCTGCTCTCTCGAAAATCGAAATCAAAGAATGCCTGAAGGTTGATATTGCTGCTCCAACCGTTGTTAACCGCTTGAATGTCAGTGTGCTTCTCGAATCTTGGGAGGCCAGTGCGCCCTTTATCTCGTCTCTCATCGGAATGCTTGTTGGACATGAAAAACCAAAGCTTATTCTCATCCTTGGAATCATTCTTTTTTCTGCATCTCAGAAGTACAATCTTCTGCAGTCGGAGATTGGTTTGATCTTGTACTCTAATGGCGCTTCGCAGAATCTCGTAAAACTAATGAATAGTATGGGTGTATCAGTTGGAAATGATACAATTCTTGACCGGCTTGTTGACATGAAACAGCAAGCTCTCGATCTGATTCCAAAAACATTCCGTTCAAATAGTATTCTCTTGATCCACGACAATGTGGAGCGATACAACAAGACATACCAAAAGACTCAAGGAAACCAAAACCAGCTTGTGTCCCAAACGCTGCGTGGATTCATTCTTATCACACATGATCCAGCAATGCTACAACCCGCTGTGCCAATTAAGCCGCCATCACCATCCAATATTGTTGCCGACGCTTGCGAGTTGGCCTGGTATCATTCTCAGACTTTTAATGAATTGTACAATCTCATCATCAAAGAATGCGCGGAGTTCAAAGACCTATCTTCAAGGCACAACCATCCTAACCGCCCCCATAGACCAACTGGTATCCTGCCTTTGCCCATTATGGACGAACAAGAAATGACTACCAATGGATCCATTCGGATTGGGGAGCAATACACTAAAGACTTCAATATTCCGCACAACAAATGTATAAAAGTCCCTTTATTTGGAGATTTGGGGACAGTCACATCTGTTCGCTCTGCAATCAATGAGCGCAAACATGAGTGGGGTAGCTCTGATGTTGAGAAGCTGCAACACCTGATGCCCATCTATGGAGATTTTCATCTTGGAATGGCCGTTGATAAAGCCCAAGTCTCCGCCATGGGCTGGGAGCCATCCTTTCCAGGAACTATTGCTTGGTTTGCTCGAATTCAAAACAAGAATATCAATGCCAAGAAAGCGACATTCTACGAGATGCAAGATGTGCTAAACGGCTCCCTTAGCGCCTATGTTGTTGCACTTGCGGACTCTATTACAGTGGATTACGCCAATGACCTGTCGGAACTGCAGTCAGGTAGTCAAGAAAAGCTGGACTACATTGTGAATACTCTCCTGCTTCATGTTAACAGAGCAGTCTATCAATTGAAGCCGATTGTAAACAAAGGAAAGCGTGCTACGGAGTATTCTCCTTTGGAAACCCACCCTTTCCGCAACTACATGCTGCAATTTATACGCTTGCGACTTCAATCATTGGTCTTCTACGATTGCATTCGCTATGGTGACGGAGAAGGCGTGAATATTATGCATAAGCTGTTCTTGCCATTGCTCAAGAGACACTCCAAAAAATACGCACAGGGAACTGTGCGTCAGTTGTGGGATTTATCAATGATGACTCCTCGGGAACGAGGAATATGCGTACAAAACGCGTTTTTAAACTCAAAAGGACTTGTGAACTCCTTTTTTCCCAATGACTTGGGAATGGAGCATGAAGTCCTTGCCATGAAGTCAGTTCAATCCAAAGCAGGAAGTAACCGCAACTGGAATCATACCCAAACAATTTCTATGACTGCATCTCATGTCTGTAGCTTGACTAGCTCTCTTTTTGACCACTTGGACATTCCAAGAAGACGAGCATATCATCACGACGTGGATACAAAAAAAGACAAGGAGACCATGATGTTTGATGTCAAATCTCAGATGAATCGAGTACAAGGCTACTTCAAAGTGGGTGAATATGCCTTTAAACCTGTGCTGGAAGTGGGTTACAAGGAGTTAGTCAAGGATGGATATATTGCTCGGCAACTGAAGAACTTTTTTTGTGGATCTGGGGATGAGGATGATATTGAGGAGTTAGATGAACGGGTGTTTGACGAGGATGGTGTTGAAATTTTTGATTTAACGAAATAATAATTGCGTTACTTTTTATTTGGTCAATTCGGCATTTTCTTTAACTCCTTCAAATATGCAACAACAAGTGTTTTTGCTTCAATTTTCCATTTGTCTTCGAAACTATCAATCCAATCAACAAATGAGTCGAGAACCACACCCTTCAGATCTCTGCAAATATCATCGATGACTTCCTGTGGGAATCTGCAAAGTCCCAACTCCCATGGTACTCCAATCAAACAGCTTTCCCGCCATTCTGACAGCTCCGAAAACAGTTTGATAGATTCTTCAACTGTCAATCCACATTGCGAGCGAATGTGCCTTTTTTGTTTGAGCAATGGAGTGTTGGAAACATATGGAATCAAGCCAGACTGTGCTATAGTTGGTTTACGAGACTCACAAGCATCACAGCACCGGTCATTTGGTACCGGATCAAGCCCCTTAAAGTACCCCAAAAGAACCTTCCTTCGGCAAACTGGATTTGAAGTTGAAGGTGTTGATGCAAAGAGAGAGTACACCTCTCTGTTGGTGGCCTTACTCTCCTTCAACGCCACAGAATCGCTTTTCTTGTCTGATAAATCCTGGAGGGAGTGGAAGAAGAGACAACGACTGGGCAATCCATCCCTTCCAGCCCTCCCAAATTCCTGGGCAGCATTGCAAAATGATACTGGAGTCTTGTAATGAACAACAGTTCTAATTGAAGGATGGTCCAAGCCCTGGCCCAGCATTTGAGTGGTGCAAATAACCTTCAATTGATTAGGGTTTTCTCGAATCAGGCCTAGTACTGCGTTTTTGTGGGATTCCGAAGACAAGGCAGTTAAGTGAGTGAGCACGGGGGGGTAATTGGAGATGCCAGCTGAAAGGTACGTGTAAATCTTGTTCAGTGTGGTCTTTGAATCGCAGAAGAGGACCAGAACAAATACACTCGGATCAAAAGTTTTTGTTTCGAGAGCTATTTTGATGAATCCAAGATCCTTTTGCATCTCCTTCCGCTCCTGGACATCGTAAAACAAGTTTGGCCGATCCACACACCCAATAATTTCGACAAATCCTGGTCTCAATCTCAGTCGATTGCACATCTTGTTGTACATTGACTTTGGAACCGTTGCTGAAGCTGCAATGAAAGGAATATCCTTGAAATGAACATGAATGTTCTCCAGATTCAAATAGTCTTGTCTCCAAACATCTCCAGCGTTGGTCATTTCGTGCCATTCGTCTACTGCAATCGCGAACGCAAATTTTTGAATGACTTTGAGTATCTTCATGTCCTTTCCTCCAAGAATACTTGTTAAAAATTCCGGAGTCATCCACACAACATCAACATTTCCACTCTCAAGCAATTCCAGTGTTGAAGAATTCCCAATCTTGTTCATATCCAATGATCCAAAGGCTGCCGGTCGAAGGGGTATGTCTGATTTCTCCAAATTTGCCATTTGGTCAATCATGATTGCCAAGAGTGGAGATATAATGAACAAAACCGATTTTCGATCACCAGAATCCACCATTCTTTGCATGTGAGCCAGCAGAGACAGGTAAAAAGTGTACGTCTTGCCTCCGCCGGTCCTTTGAATCAATACGCAGTCTTTCCCATTCAACACAGCCTTGACGCAAGCAATTTGATAGTCACGAGGAGCACTCTCGTAGTACTTGGCGGTTAGCAGGATGCAGACTTCCAAGATGGGATCATGTTCTAGTGACATTGATGTGTTTCCGGACAGAACAAAAAATGATTTCCAGGTCAAATCAACGTGTCGAACGGTAATAGAATATGTTGATATATTGGATATACTGAAAAAAAAACAAGACATAGGAGCATATAGCGTGTTTTGAGTCCACTGGAGACGTCTGAAACGCGGCCCCACTATTCAAACGGAAACTGTCAGAAACACGTGGCCAAAAGGCCGCCAAAACTAATAAAATAAGTTGAACTACACCTGTGCCGAATTTGAGGAAGATCCATCCGCTGGTTCTTCCGCTACAAAAAATGGAGTTGGCGGGTTTTGAAGATTGTCGATCAGCCTTCTCGCTGGGGCTCGAAAATGGAAATTTTTTTTATTTTTTCTTTTTGAGAGTTCCGAGAGCAAGGCTGACACTGAGCCTATCTTACAATAGCTTTCCAAAATCAGACTATTTCCAACGCCCGCCCTTTATTTATTACAATCGAAATCAACTCTCAAGCATAACGTTTTCCCCATCCAAAATTCAAAGCTTTCGCAGTTCCACAAACAATTCCTTGCATATTTTGCATCTTCCGCCAGTTGCCTGTTTCATGGCACAAGCTTTGCAGAGGGTTTTGTGTTGACATGGGACCGTCTCGTAGGATATTGAATTCTTGCCGCAGTTAAGACAAGGCTGATCTGTCTGTGTGTTTGTGTTTGGAGCTTCCATGTTTTCGTAAATAAATAATAGAATAAAAATAAAAAAAATAAATCAATTCCAAGAATGTCTGCCCAGCAACCTCTCCTGTACGACCCAGCGCCCATGGGAACATCGACTCCACTACCTGCATCAGCAATAATGGGGCCTTCTAGCGGCAGTGGTAGCCTCGCTGGTACAATCGGATCCAACCAGATTCAACCACAACAACAACCCCAGCAACAGCAGCAGCAACAACAACAACAACAAGACTCCATCTTCACAAAGTCTGCGCATCCAACAGTTCTCTTTTTTCATTTGCTTTTTCGATCTGCTGCCATCTGTTTGTGTTTCCTTCCTCCCACTTTTTTGTTACACCGCGAATTAGACGTTTTTTTTTAACACGCCTCTCTCTCTATTCCTTCTTCAAAAAAAAAAGTGTTTTACATGTTTTCATGGATCTTCACGTCCAGCTTCGTCACCACATTTGTAGTCATTATTCTATTACTCAGTTTCGACTTTTGGACCGTTAAAAATGTTACGGGGCGATTATTGGTTGGTTTGCGATGGTGGAATGAGATTCGTGAAGATGGAGAAGAGGTTTGGATATTTGAGTCGAATCAGGTGAGATTTCCCTTTTTTTTTTTTTTTGGCCGTTGCATAGGAGTTGTGTTAACATGTTCATAATTTTTTTTTTTTTTTTTTTTTTTTTTGGTGAAAAGAATCGTCCTATAAACCAGACGGATTCTTCCGTGTTTTGGTTCGCGCTGTATGCTGCTCCAGCCGTCTGGTTCGTTTTCGGTCTCGGTGCTTTGATTCGGTTTTCCTTTCAATGGACACTCTGTGTGGTGGTTGCGCTTGTATTGAATATGGCGAATGTTGTTGGATATAATCGATGTCATAAGGTAAAAAGAAAGCTTGTCCAACAATGGATGGGAAAAAAAAAGCATTTGAAATTCATTAATTTTTTTTACAGGATGCACAAGGTCGTTTCAATAACTTTATGCAGAACCAGCAAGGCTTTGTTCAATCCATGGTGACGAATATGGTTGGGAATAGTATTGGTAGCTTTTTTGGTGGTGGTGGTGGAGCAGCTGCCGCTCCAGCTCGCGTGTGAGACCAAAATAAAAAGGTTTCGTGTCAGTGGGGAGTTTCGAAAAAAAATATTAAATTATGACAGGATAGATATTAGAATACGCGAAACACAAAAAGTTCAAAAGGCCGACAACCAATAACAAAATCCCAACAAACACCCAAAAGCTCATCACCCTTCATCAAAAAAAAAAAAAAACAGCAATCGTTCTTATTTCATCAAATATTCACAGATATAAAACACGGACGCGACAGATATGCCACACTTCTGGATAGTGGAGAATCGAGGCTCAGTATCGGGGGATGGAACATCCGTAAAACAATGGGTAAACGATTGCTTAAGGGCACGAAAAAAAACAAGTTTTTGAGATCTTTTTTGGAATGCGCAGAAGTCGAATTTTTTGCATTAAGACTTACCAGGTCTAAAGCTGAATCTACTTCATCGAGCAGTACGACGGTTACGTCGGCCAATCCAGATCGTAATACTTTGACAAAACCAGCTTCTCTTGATTTAATTTTTGTCACGTAAAGAACTATCCAGTCTTGGTAAGCTCCTACGGAAATGTCAGGTAAAAAAAAGAGGATTCGTCTTAAAATTACAAACCTGAAAGAGGAGAACAAAACCCGCGTCTAAAGTTTCCAAGTTGCAACCTCCATTTTTTCGCACAGCAAGCAATCTTTTCTGTCAACACAAAAAGCACAGAACGGTCAAATAGAAAACAACTTTTAACAATACACAAAAAGGACCAAACCATTCGCAATTCCAACTTCAACAGCCCACTCGAAATCTTCTTCTTCTAAAAACCTTCCCTCCTGAAATGATTTCTCAATGTATTCTTCCTTCAGCATCCTAACATTTTGTTTTTTTTATGAAGTTTCAAAGAAAATCTAACTTTTTTTTTGTGGAAAAACTCACCAGCCACCCTTCGCTATCACCGAATAGCATTTATCCGTATTCACGGGTTTAGCGCAAATCAAATGCGTGCACTCTGGATTCCATTCCACATCAGAATCCACCACTTTCCCACCAAGTCTCACAATTTTTTCCTTCATGGCAGCCCGAAGTTTCACATGCGTCCCCGTTATTTGAAATACACGCGTATAACTGCGTGGGTTCGTGGAAGGTTCAAAGAAAGGTTGTTGTGCGGTTGTCCGACCATTCTTGGCATCACTCGTTTTCAACCGTTTGGATGATGGGTCTCCTCCCGGATTGGAGGTTGTGGGTGTTGGGCCTTGAAGTTGCTCCAAAAGCCTTCGCTTCTCTGCACGTGCTAAAGGGTCATCGTATGTAACGATGGAGGCGTACGGGTCTTGGAGAACTGGGGAGTAGTGTGCTGGGGGTGCCTGAGTGAAAGAGTCTTCGTCGTGTTCTTGCATAATATCTGAGGGCAGAAGGGATGTCGACGAGGAAGAATTCTTTCCGGGAGCGAGTAAAATGCTTGTGCTTGGATCTTCAAGATTTGACGGGACGCGTTGGACGGTGGATCCAGTTCTTGACTTTGGCCAAGAGCTCTACCAACCACACACAACAACAAAGTGATTAGAATAAAACAAAGATGAGGGAAATAATGAGATATGTTGATATGATGTTTCAAATTCATTACCTTCTTGGTGAGTTTGTGTGAAGTTGAAATCAACTTATTCACCGCAGAAACAAGGGCATCGTCAGCGTCTTCGATTTCGCTCTTTCGTTTTTGCTCGACGTGTATTGAAGTTTCTTGTACTGTTCGTTTGTGTCCAATAAGAGTTTTTTGGGGGGATGGGACTTTTGACAACTAACAAATTTTCAACAACCCTTGCAATTAAAGAAAAAAAAACGAAGACAAAGTCACCTTATCATTAGACACTCTACTACCGCTCGAATCGCTCCCAGAAATGCTCCTGGCTCTGGCAGCATCAACAGCTGGGTTTCGATGAACAACTTCCCCACCCTCCACAAAAGTACCCCAAAACCCCTTATTTACATCTACAGTCCAAGGATACTCGCCTTCCCCTACTCTTCTTCCCTTTTCTAGACACGCTGTCAGCCATGCAGGGCTCACAATAGCGACTTTCCCTTCGGCTGCATCCGAACGAACCCTTTTCCAATCCTTTTCGTTTCCACCCACCCCACTGCCCCCACCCGCAGTAGACGCGTTACTCATTTGCACATAATGTGTGCACCCGTCTTGATAGGTATTCATAAACTCAGCGCCAAGCAGTTTACAGATCCGTATGGCTTCGTGACGGAATGAAATTGCTCGATTCCAAGGCATAGTCGAACATTCTTGAGTATAGCGGTTGTAATTATTGATGATGGCGCTAAAGTCGGATTCTGACCGGCATCTTTACCGCTGTTGGCAGCAGGTTTTGCGATCAGGTTTTCATGTGCTTTCTGAAGGGACTTCTCAAATGAAATCTCCAAGGGAGTAGATATTGGAGAAGCAACGGATCTATCGAGTTTGACTTGTACGACTGGCATCTGATTTCGGTTCGCATCTAAAACAGTTCAAGGAAACAAAAAAAAAGTTAATGTAAAAAAAAAACTGTGTTATGGAAAATAATATCAAGGCTTACTAGGACTTTCGACGCTTTGAAGTGCTTCGCTTAAATCAAACAGTGGTTTACCCGGTCTTTCACGCGAAAAGGGCTGCTGATGGTGGCGCACAGCTGGTTGCCTGTAGGCTGTTGCTGTTCGTGAGGATTGCCTGACTTGCTGTAATATCATCTCGCATTGCATTATCCACTAGCTCCATATCGGATTCGTTGATGCTATCATTTGAGGTGCGCGCGTTTTTGATTTCTAAATGATCCGCTGTTGTGGGAGAAATTTCGTGTGACTGCAACTCAAGAATGTCGGAAGGCGAATTCATGTCACGTTTTCCTGACTGATGATTCTGAGCAAGAATATTTGTGCTCGAATAGGGCAAAGACATCTTCTTTGCTGACTTTGGTGGAGGTTGAAATTGAGGCGATTCCTGAGTGGCGACTTTGAGCGGAGAAGAGAGATCCATTTGTAACCTAGCATCTGACTTGGCCTGAAGGTGCTGAATAGGAGCTACCGGAGTCTTTGGTTTTGGCATGACGGGCGTTGTGTCTTTCCTGTGTATTGGCTGAGGAGCAGGAGTAATAGCCACGGCAAGTTCAGGAGCGTAGGGGCTCGATTCTTTTGGAGGAATTTTCGCACGGGTATTCGAAAGAAGACATGGAGATTCGGCTTGTCGCTCTTTGTGCATTAACACATCCAGTAAACTCTTTCCAGCAGTGGCTTCCATTGGCACAAACTCCTCCACGCCTTCATCCTATTGTGATATTTTCTTTGCCAGCGTCTACTTCTTCATTGTCTATCGCATCAATTTCGACAATAGTACTTTGAGGCAAGGGAAACACCAACTGCCCCAGATCCGCGCATTGGAAAAGCCAGTCGACTGAAACAATTTCCACGCCCCATTCTTTCGCCCGAACAACTTTCATGCTTGGTTCACTGCCTTCTGGCTCTGTATGCGCAATCAAATGAGTGTTGTGCTTTGATAACGACTCAGTAAATGTCGCGCCCATCGCTTGCACAAGCTTTCTGATTTGCTCTCTATCCAGTTCAATGTAGCCAGTGATTCCGATTTTGAATGCTAAGTTAAACTGGTTACTTAAAAAATCATACACACCACAAAAATGCAAGTACCAGTATCTGGAGCCTTGTACTTGACACCACGAAATAAAACGTGTGCGTCAAAATCATGAAGCGTCATGTCTTCAATGCATCGTTCGACCCAGCACTCGCTTGCAACAATAAGTCCAGCAACATCCCCTTCATGGTCCTACCCCCAAAGGGCACAAAACACAGCCCCTTTTCGCAACAGATGAGGCCATAGCGCGTCTGAGAACATCTCGTAAAGCATCAACACTGTGAACGACTTCTCCATCTTGGCATTGTATCTCATCACTCAAGATTTCCGTGTCTGATGCATCAAATCCTTGAATCAAAAACGCGATTCCATCAAACAAGCTGCTGAGAGCGCCGTTTCCGAATGCGCTACCAATACTCATGTTTGTATTGTGAAGGTTAACAGAAGATCGGCGATTCTGAAAGTGTTGTGATATCATAGACTTTCGTTTCTGTGAAAGACGATTGCCGCGGATTTAGGTTGGCTTCTGTTTCGGCGTGGATGAATGCTGAAGCTGTGGATGATGGATTGAAAGAGATTTCCGCTGGTTTGGTGCCAATGATTTTCGTGTACTTGTTGTGGTGTCCTTGGCATTGCCGATTTTGTTCAATGGTTTCGTCAAAAGGCTGGGTGAGTCACAATCGGAATTTCCTGTTTTCGTGGCTTCTACTTCAATGCATTTCCGGATGGATGCCGGTTTTAGCATCACAGGAGTACTTTGTCTTTGTGTCAACCTTCCAGAATCTGGATGATTCGATGGCCTGCTCGACTTTCGCGCAGTAGATATAGAGCGGGGTGCTTCGATGTTGGCGTATGTGGGTTCCTGTTCTATAAGGCAAAAGTTAATTCCACATATCGAAAACTACGTGATATGACTGTGATATTACGTAACTAATTTTTGGAGCCTCCCGAATAGCAGGCATAGATTCGACTGGAAACGCTTCTTCTGAAACTCTGTCTATAGTTGCTGGGCAATGAGAACTTCGCGAAGTGGCAAACAACGCAATCGAGTCGAATCAACCAACCGTTCGTCAAAACGCATTTGTCGATCCAAGCGGCGCCAACAACTTTAATCCCGTTTTTTATAGCAAATTCGTACTTTTTGCTGGTTGTAGAAAGTGCAACCAAGTGAGTGCATTCTCGAGTCAAATCCGAATCAAACATGGCGCCAAGGGACTTTACAAGTCCTTCAATCCGATTCCGTTGTTCCAAATCAAAGCCAGTGACGCATATGCGAAGATTTGAGAGGGCTTTGACGGCATGTTGTTTTGTTATCTGTTTCATGTGTTGATTTAATGCCAGAGTGTGTAAACGCAACATACCTCAGCTACGTCGTCTATACTCAACGCCGCAATCTTCCGCTTCGAAGATATTGTCAAGCAGGCATTGATCCAGGATGGATGAACAATGGGAATTCCTCTTTGAGATGCCACCTTTTTCGAATTGACAGTTTAACATTCGTCTGTCTGTCATGCCTCCAAATACACAGTCACAACACGAAGTCAATACCTTATATTTTTCAGATCCGGGACCATTGGCAATCAGATGCGTGGTTGATGATGTGAGTGAGGGACTGAAGACTGCCCCAATGGTTCCCGCGACCTTTGTAATTTGCAGCTGATGGAAAGCACCATATTAGAGGATGAAATATGCTTTGACTGTACTGAGATACCCTGTCTTCCTGCTCTAGGCCGGTTGCCGTAATCACCAAAGGCATCAAATTTTCCAAGTCTTTCGGACGATTCTTGTCGTTGTTGGCAATAACTTAATAACACTCTTTGGAGTCAAACACCGTGCCAACTGTGTTACATCAGATTTTTAGAATAGCAAGACGCCATAGATTTATGGTATGGTGCAAACAAACACAAATCGCACAGTTGCTGCTCAAAATCACCCTCGCCTCAAATAACCCTTCCGTGTATGCGTCTTCCTGTAATGTCTCGCTCGGGTTTGCTCAGATTTTCTTGCAGAATTGTCATATGTAAAATATTTGTCACTGCGAAAGAGTGCAACCCACTGGCCCCACGGTGCAATATGAAACGAAAGACCTCAGTGGCGAAGTCCAACAACTCCAGCACTCTATCTGAGATGCTGGCGTGGAAACCACGTCTGTCGCTTTTGATTGGTGGTTTTATTACGGCGTGTGCAGTAACTGTCGGAGTTCTTGGATGGTACGAAAACAGATCTCTCCATTCATGCTTTCCCGCAATTTGATCATAAACTGATTATGCTTTGAAATCGGTGCTTAAACCGATCCAATAGGCAACTTACTATGGCTGCCGGAAAAGACAATGTCGCGTCCATGATTGAAGAGATTGAGTTTTTGATCTCAAACCAGATTTCCAACTATGTCATTGGAGCCGCTGACTCCCTTACTGCTGTTGCAAAAATGCAGCAGACCTTCTTTCAGGTTTGGAATGCTGACTTATATGTTTCACTATTACTCAAAAATTTGTCGCTCATCACAGGAGGACGTGTGGAGCTTCTCCACTCCAGAACGCGCTAAAGCCACATACAAAAGTATGCTCATTGCCTTGAAAGCGGTCAAGCAATATACATCGAGCATGTACATGCAGACTTATCCAGGAGGTTGTCAGTTTGGTTATTTCTATCACACCGACAGCAATGGAACTGAAACGTTGCGATGGGTGAGAACTTGAGATATCGGATAGATGAATCAACATACCAATTTCGAATTAATCAAAATTCTGTTTTGAAAAAAAGTGGTCTCAGGTGAATAATACTGTGACAATCAACCTTTGCACTCCAGATGGCACAATCATCCAACCGCCAATCGATGTGGACACGCAAGCAGGAAATGGGACCCTTGAAAACCCAGGAGCAAATAACACCCTGCAAAATGCCGTTGGTGGAATTCAAGGTGCAGATTTACAGTACTCTGTTGGAGACACGTTTGGTTACTCCAACGTGTACTTGTGGAATAACATGGTATACAAGAGTGCATTCGCTTACTCCATCAACAAAGTCACCGGCGAGCATGTGACTTTTGGAAATGACTGGACCTTGGAGGTCGTTGGAGATGCCATTTTGGGAATGTTGGGCGTCGTTTCGTTCCCCATGTTTGCAGCCGTCATTGAAGCAAACACTGGGTATCTCCTTGCATCCTCCACGGATGCGGATGAATTTCTGGGCGATGACTTGTTGGAGATCAACCTTATCAACGATCCGTTCTTGCAAGACTTTTCTCGCCTGATCAACTCCACGTTTCAATGGAATGGCATTTCGAAACCAATCAATAGTCTTCCGTCACAGCTGCTGAACTTGTTTGAATTCTTGAATGAGTATTACACAGGCTCGGCCGCGGCTTTCATTGACCGCAAAATCAACGGCAAAAACTGGAAACTTGGTCTTAACTCATACACGATTGTAGGAAACCCAATGCTCTTTATCACATATATGGATATTGACTCCGTAGAAGAAGAGTTGAATGCAATGTCAGCAAAAACGGGATACATGATGATTGGAATCATTGCTGCATTCGTTATCGTCGGTGCAGCATTCACAATTGTCATCACCAGGCAGCTTTCAACTGTGAGCAGGCAGATTAAATTGCTCAAGGACTTAAAGTTCAAGGAAGTCCTTGGTGCAGACGCTGAGATCAAAGACAGATCCTTCATCTATGAGTTGGCAGAGTTGCAAAAGTGTTTCTACAGTATGGTCCTTGTCTTTTCTGAGCTTTTGAAGTCGAATTCGAGTATTCGCAACCCAACCCAGCAAACTGGAAGTGCTGGACCTGTTGCTACGGTCCCCCGCACGACTCGTCCAATGAGCATGACTGACCCAACCAGAAGCGGCGGTGCACCAAAAGAAGAGACTACTGCAACGAGAAAGAGTTCAGTTGGAAAGAATTAGTTTTAGTATTTATCATGTTTCAGATTTTAATCCACCTATTTTTTGAACGGAGTGGCAGTAAAAACTTCTTGAGGTATCTAAAGGACTGAGTAAATCAGTATTAAAATTATTAAGAAGCCTGGTGGAAGACGTCAGTTCATTTTGAATAAAAGCCCGAACAAAAAACCAGATTGAGTTATCAAGATTGTATTTCCACCTAATCAAAAGAAAAAGACGAAAAGTTTTGTTTACAGCTTTTCAATAGCCGCCAAGGCGTCGCTCCAACTCTCCTTGGCCGGAGTTGGAATCTTGGTGTGAACAACAGCTCCACCTTTAGCAATCACAACATGTGAGCGTGTCAGACTTGCGCCTTTCGCTAGACCAAACAATTTGATAATGTGCTTGTCAGTGTCCTGTAATTTTTTATTTCAATTAGTAAAATTGTAGGGCATCAAGAAAAAAAACACACTCACTGAAATAAAGTCGTACTGGTAATTCTGTTTGTTCTTCCAGTTGGTCAAGCTCTTTTCCGAATCCGCCGAAACACCGTACACCTTGAAGCCCTTGGCAGTGAAGGCGTCCAGGTTGTCCCTGTAGTTGCACGCCTGGTTTGTGCATCCCGGCGTGTTGGCTTTTGGGTAGAAGAAGAGCACCAGGCCCGACTCCTGCGCCGCATCGTACAGCGAAAAGGGAGAGTGTGCTTGGGTAAACAGCGGAGGGAAATCCGCAGGAATGGAGTCGCCCACGGAAATAGCGCTGGTGCTGCTGGCGCCAGA
Source organism: Obelidium mucronatum (assembly GCA_025765595.1). Lineage (NCBI taxonomy): Eukaryota > Fungi > Chytridiomycota > Chytridiomycetes > Chytridiales > Chytriomycetaceae > Obelidium > Obelidium mucronatum. The sequence continues at coordinate 102,288 of JAIVFH010000056.1, read as the reverse complement.
GGCAGTCTTCTGCTTCTTAGGCGCTGGTTTTTCGGCCTCGCTTTCCTGGTCGCTTTCTTGTTCGTTTTCATTTTCATCGTCGGTTTCCTTGTAGACTTTGGCATCCTTCGTGCGCTTCGAGGCACGCGAGGGAGTTGCGGCCTCCTTCTTTGGCTTGGCTTCCTTTTTGGCAGCGGCTGCCTTGGGCGCTTCGTACACGGCCGGCAGCAGGTGGTTGTACGAGTAGCAAGCGTTGGCATTGGAGGTGGTGTGGTTGCAGAGGAACGAGTAGCACACTGGGTTCGAGACGCCAGTGGAAACAGTGGCAGCGGTCTTCTTCTTGGCTACCATTCTTGTGCAGTGTAGGTGATGAGTGTGTTTTTGTTTTTTTTCGAATTTGAATTTCCAACTCCGCTTAAGTGACGCAATCGATAAGAAGGGGGCCAACAAATAAATTCAACACACACTGAAGATCAATAACTGGTAATAATCTGTTTTGGTTCTTTGGTTTTCCAAAAAGTGTTGCTGCTGGAATGATGATGGACTATTCGTCAAAAGCCCCTTATCCTATTTTGCTGTCTTTGAGTCACGGTTTTTTTTTTTTTTTTTTTTTTTTTTTTTTTTTTTTTTTTGTGGTTTGCAAAGACATTATGATCTGTCTGCCTGATTTTGCCGCTTGAGTGCCGCTAAATTGGCCGTTTGAGTGCTTTGCCTTAAAACGTGAAATAGACCCACCGCCCAATAATACTCAAGATCAAAACCTATCAAGAAGAAGATTCAACCTCATAAGCATGAATTGCACTACCGCACTATTGCAATACGTAAGTTGCACTCATCACCATCTCGCCTACAAGTTTATAACAATCACAATAGACTGCAGCTGAAGACGCCATCCCTTCCCGCAATGACCCAACCAACGAACTCTTTTACAAATCTCGATGCAACGGTGCAACGTTTGGAGCCCTCTTCAACGTTTTCAATGCTTGTCCTACCATGAAACGATACCCGTCCCTTGATCCTGGGATCGGCGATGGCGTGGAATCTATGCTAGGATTTTGCCAGTTGAGTAAAATCGTGGTTCTCTTTTTTTGTTATTACAGTTTTAGAGCCTGAAGTGCTACGACAAAAAAAAATCAGATCAAAGGGGATTACTTGGAGCCCTCCAGAAGAACCGAAAGGTCTGGCTGCATCTACGATTGCGCTTCTCACTCTAGCGATTCTTGTTCTCCCAACTGTTGCCGGCGTTCTGTATTTCTTGAGAAGAAAAGCTGCCGTCAGGAGGGCAGAAAAGGAGGCTCTCGACCTGATTCATCAGCAGAATGCTGCAATTGTAGTTGATGGACACGTGGGCGATATAGAGACTCGTAGCATGGTCAGCCACGCTGTCCCAGAAGCATATGCGAAACAGGAAGCACACGCAATGGCTGAGCGCATGGTGAGAGCAGAAGAAGCCAAAAAGGAGGCTACCAAACTCGAAGAACGGTCAAAGCGAGCCAAGAAAGATGTTGCTTACTGGTAAAAAAATATTGGCGAGAATAAACTATACAGTAAATTTACTGAACACATAATTATATCCATGACTTGGCGGGCGGAGAAAACACAGCCTCACTAAAAAAAATCCACTGAAACGAGCTGAAACGTCCCCCTGTTGTTTCATGTGGCTGGTTCACTGAACACAAATCCCGCCCAAAAAAGCAAAGCTGAGCCAACAGATTCGAAAGCAAAAACATCCAAAACAAACAACTACAAAATGCACTTTCTTGTTGCACTCCTCGCAGCGACGCATCTTTCTTCAGCCCAACTTGCCGTGCCCCCAGCGGGTTTCAAATTCCAGCTTGGCGGTTGGCTCGATGGAAAGATCAACACCCCTGGATTCTCTCCCGCCGCCTTCAACAAGAAGTTGGGATACAACCTTGCATCGTATCAGGCTGCGCAATCGATTCCTCCGCGGCTTTCATTGGACAAGGCTATTGTAAATCTTGAGTTGCTTGTTGAAGCCAATCTTTTAACGACTTCTCCCTCCATTGTTAGCCATATCCAGATCCAGATCCAGCGCTATTTGGAACATGGTTTTCTAATGTAAGCAACTGGGACGATGGAACAGACGCTTCCGTGTTCATGACCATTTACGCGGATGTGGTTCTTGCTGATGGGACAACTGGGATGGATTTAGTGACTGACGAAATGATTACGAGACTTGCTTTCCGGATGAATGAAATCACGGTGCAAACTGGTCGTAAGGTTTATTTGCGTTGGCTGCCAGAGATGAATGGGTAAAGAGTGATAAACTATTACGAATTGGGGTATTAAATATTCCTTGTCATTTTCTTTCCATTTTTCAGAGATTGGATGTACTATGGTAAACAACCGGTTCAATATGTCGCTCTTTGGCAAAGAATGGGATCGATTATGCGAAAGAACGCGCCTCAAGTACTAATTGTTTGGAGTCCCAACTTTGACTTGAAATCAGGCGACACATCTTACTGGTATGGTTATTTTTACAGTAGTAGACTTTCTTTGGCTCATGTTCTTGTTTCGAAGGCCAGGAACCACTTACGTTGATATGGTTGGGACATCAGTTTATTTCAAAGGATGGGGTGTAAACTACGCGATTCAGCATGGTTACGCGTCTGGTTCTTTTGCGACAGTGTATACAGAGTATGCAGAAAAGTACAACCTTCCTTTTATCGTGAGTCTTTTTTTCAAATTCGCCAATATCACCATTTAAACTCTTTCTGACTCGAAAAAACTACCAAATCAAAGATCTCCGAATGCTCTGCTGCATGGGAAACAGGCCCTGGACGAAATCCTGTTAATGGAGGCCACTTTGACAGTGTTTTGAATGAAGTTGACCAGGCAACATTTCAAAGGCAATTTTGGGAGGGGATCTTGTCACCAGATATCTTTGCGTCGTATCCTTTACTGCACAGCGCATACATTTTTGAAGTTGCCAAGGTATTCTATATTTTCGTCTTCACTTCCACGCGCTTTATCTTGTTCTTTTCCATGTCTCACGTGTTTGTTGCTTTTCTTTTCTGTTCAGATGGAAGAGTTTTATTCTGACTTCCGCGTTACTGAGAATCCGGCAGTTCTGGCAGCTTTTAAATCTGTCATCAAGGAGGTCGATGATGCAGGATACATGATGTGGGCAAACAAAACAGCAGGCGGGAGAGTTTCGGGTGCTACCCTTTCGCAAGTTGATTCCACTTCATCATCATCATCAATCCCTTTTGTGGCTACGACGGCCGCACCGAAAGCAAAATCATCTGGAATCATGCATATTTACTCGATGCTTTCTGTATTTATTTATTTGGCGTTGTGAAAATAAATTTAAAGTAAAAAAATAACCGAGTGATATCTTTGAACTTTGTCAAAGTGAATTACTCGAGGTATGATCCCACCATCACAATCAGAAAGTGTTTTCAAGCATAGTCGAATTTTAATTTTTCATTTAAGTTAATTTAATTAACTCTTGCATGTTCTATATATTTAATTTATTTATTTTTTGTCGCATTTATTTTATTTTCCCAAATGCTCTTCTACTCCTTCTTCAAAACACTCGTTGGACAACCAGTCGTTGTCGAACTCAAGAACGACTTGAGCATCCAGGGTCTCTTGGTATCAGTGGATCAGTTCCTCAATATCAAACTGGATGACATTCGAGTGCTGGATGAGAAGCGGTTTCCTCACATGGTGAGTTGTACCAACTAGTGCTAGGGCCCCTTTTGTCTGACTCAAAGAACAATCACCCATGATGGAAAAACCCACACCTCGAAACATTCAATCATGTATTCATGAAATCCGAAAAAAAAAGATGAGCGTAAAGAATTGCTTTATCCGTGGCTCCGTAGTTCGTTATGTGCAACTGCCTGCTGCAGCAGTCGATACCGCATTACTTCAAGATGCCACACGTCGGGAAAACGCTGTCGAGAAATAATCTCTGTTCTAATTCAGTCGGCATGAGGGGGAAAGGGTCTACTCGAAAATAAAACGAATGCAAAAACAAAAAAAAAACCCACAATATACATCACATCACTGAAACTCAATCATCAAACTTCATACGGCGGGGGTTGTTTTACTGGAGAAGAGAAAGCTTTTTTGTCAGGATTTCAAGTCATTTATAAATATTTGGAGTATCCAAAGCGGGAGAATATCGGAAGGAAACGAAAGCGAATGTTTAATTGCTGTAATCCAGTGCGGTGATGAATAAGTAGTCAACAAGTTGGGCCAAAAAACGGATACAACCTGAATCAATGAGACTCACAACTGGCCAAAAATGTTACGTAAGCAAGCCAAATTCATTATTTAATCGGATCAATAGATCACCCTCGCAAATTTCAACAGTGTCGATCAAAGCCGATACATCATAAATCACACGAAAAACCAAAACTATGAAGCTCTATATCACACTACTACTTGCATTCAGCTGCTGGATCCAAGTCACCACTGCCGCCAAAGGGATCGCAAAGTTTGACGGCTGCTACCCCTTAAACGTAAACAAATTCACACTTGTATTCCGCCAACTGGACTACACTACCCTGGATGCCTTGAATGCAGGCGGCAGCCGCCGTAAAGCCACCTTCTTTCTTAAGCCAGAATGGATCCCACGCAACGTGCACCTCATTAGCGATGCCGTCTCCCAAGGACACACGATCGGGCTAGCACTCACGACCCCAGCTTCCCTCGTGGACTGGGAGAAACCCAAAGTCTGTTCTCATTACTATGGTGGGTGTGGACAACCTGTGTTTCTCGACAGTTTGGAACGTTGGGTTCGTTCTGCGAATGCGACTTGGGGCAAGTATTTGAAGAATGTCAAGGTTCCGCCGCGGCTTGTAGCGCTGACGACTGTTCCTGCGGCGGTTCAGTTGGAGTCGTATAATGAACTCATGATTGATTTGAAGGATTATGGGTTGAATGTTGTGCTTGCTTCGTTTGGGGTGGATTCCAAAGTGGATTTGGAGACGGGACGCGTTCTTTTTTCGAATACGGTTGAGAATGTTGAGTATTTTGATAATGTGGGGAATGCGACTGCTGTGGCTGAGTTTTACAAGAAACGCGCCGCAAGTGCAGGGAATTTGGAGTCTGTCAAGAATGTTTGGAAGGCTGTCGAGTTTTTGGAGAAGCGTCGTGGGATTCAGAATGTTCCTATGGCTCAGTGTGTTCCTGACAGTCTCTTGAGCTAAAAAAGTGCTCTTGTGTCTCTTTTTTTTCGTTTTTTTTCTTGCTCTGTTTTAAATGTCTCATTATGTGGTTTCTATAATTTTAGTGTTCATCATACAAAATAAATTGAGTGGTCAGTTTTTGAATGTGTGTAGTGTATTCTTTTTTATTATTATTACAAATACTTCATTCAAAGAAACAACCAAAGACAATCGCAACTGCGAATAGATTAGCCTTATATGAAAATGCCAAAAAAAAAAAAAAGAATTAGGCTTACTAGACATCAACGAAAAAAAACTTACGTTACGGAAAGATGCTGACGTATACGTATCGGTACTCGTATCCCACAGAGATCTTGAAGCAACGCGAATTCCTTGACCTTTGAATTCACCGATGGTGACGTCGACAACAATCTTGTATCTGTCGTAGTCGAGCTCTGTTGTTTTTTTTGGAAGGGGATAGAGAGAGAGAGTGAGATTATGAATGTTTTGTGTTGGATGAGTATATAGCCGGGAGAATAGAGAGTTGAAATCGATTTCACTGGAATTCGTGAGAGCAAACAACCGGGCCTCGCCGGCGACAGAAAAAAGTGGTTTTTTGAAACGCCCCAAGAAACAAAAAAAAAAAAAAGAGAGAGAGACGCATTACTCTTTACAGCCGCCAGAATATCATTCCCGATTTTCGCCGAAAGCGTCGCTACTTTCTCTGGATCATATTTCGCCTTCTTGAGTGTATTTTGAAGAATTTCTTCCGCGATTCTTCGAACGGGTTCACTCTGAAATCTGAATTATACATGGAAATGGGAGGGGTTTTTGGTTGGAATCGCACTCACACACTTGTGATCAACCCAACAAGAAAAAAAAAATGTTTTATACTTTCGATCTGGCTTCATTTTGTAAGTGTTTTCATAAACTTGAGCATTTGTAAGTGGGGCCGAGTCAGAGTTGTTGTTCCCAGGTGTAGTTGGCAAACCGGCGGCGGCCCCAGTACTAGTCGCGGCAGCGGCGGCACTTGAGGGATTTGCTCCTGATAGATCAGACTTTGAGCCGCGTTTACTACTGGCAGCGCCTCGCGATGTGGCTGCTGAAGCTGGAACGTCAGCTGAAGTAGCGCGTTCTGACATTTTTTCTGAGTTGTATTTATTTTTTTTTATTTTATCTTGAATTAAAAAAGAAAAACTCCCCATTGCTCTTTTGCAAAAAAAGCAATGACTTATTATGTACCAGTTCTAAAATCTTGAACCTGTTTAGGGAAGAAGATAAAATCAATGAATTTGACGCGTAATTCACAGAATGCAAGATGTAAGGGAGATTGAAAAAATAATTTTGCAAACAAGTATTCAATTCAACGAAAGGCCTTAAATGAAGGGGATCGTCGTTGATGCCAAGGCCCCAACTTGAGACAAGTCGGGGGGATCGGGCGATTCAAACGAAAAGGCCTTAACTAAAGGGGATTGTCGTTGATACCAAGGCCCCAACTTGAGATTGGGGGGATCTGGAGAATACAATGCAAATTTCCCGCAGATGAAAGCTAGTGGCCGATTTATAGGGGATACTTGTGACATGTGTCACAGCTCGAATGAGATATGAGGCGAATGAAAAAATTCGGGATTCATATCTTCACTTCATGAAAGAACTGAGGCCTCGCCACTCTTATCTCTTGTCGAGAAGCAAGGGGATTCAGTCAAGCCGCTCAACTGGGGATGGAGGCGTGGGCGGGTAAACTTATCTGCTTTTGCGAGAGAAATAAGAACAGAAAATACGCGTCCGAATGTCTACAACCCTACTTGGAGACACAGTCAGGAACTATCTCCAATCAAACGCGGACGAGAAGTCAATTCGGGGCGCTATGCTGGCTATACTTTCGTCTCCAGAAGTGAATGTCGTCGAGACATACTATAAAAAGTCAAGAGCGAACTGGACATGTTTTATCAAGCAAATCGCAGGGAAAATGGACATTGATCTTATTCAGGTCCAGTATTCAGGTTTATTTTTTGATTGTAACGTTGACTTTCTTTAGAATCGTAAAGTACTGGACCATGCCTTTGAAGAAATTGAATTTGAGTTCAAGCTAGTTTCAGGGGGACGCAAACTACTTTCTGAAGGTGGAAATCGCTCCGCCGCTGAGCTGGTTTCTGGGCCGTATTGCAATCTTCGCAGTGTCGTTGCGAGTAATCCATTAAAGCGGTAATCTGCACCATCCTACCGTCTACGTGAAATATTAATACACCTCATTTGAATTTGTAGGCCAAATGATCAATCAATTTCAGCATTAATTTCATCTGATGCGGATAGCTCCGCAACCGAAAAAAAACGCGTAGTCGTCAAACCCACACATGGCAACGGAGAAGACGACAGAGAAACCAACGAGGTTGATAAATTCACTAAGCAAGATATTTTGAACTCAAATATTTTTATAGAATGATGATACAGAAATGGAGGATTTGTATCGAATAGCTTGGGAGAGTTCTTCGACTCCACCCAAGTGGTTCGAAACAGCTAAATCGATTCATCTGGAGTTACATGAAAGCCATGCCACTTTAAAGTAAGTACATATTAGTAAATGGCGTATCTAACTTTGTTTTTGTAGTCCTTTGTATTGGAGAATTATAGATCTATCTGCTCCTGCTCTGCATGAGTTATTTCCAAAGTCTGAAATCCTACTTTTAAATGAGGCATGGGAGTCGTCACTGGAGAAATTTGGACTGTGCCTTCCAGTTGAAGATTTGGTTTTGCAGGGCATTTCTCTTGTATGTTAACAACCATACTTTTCTTTGTGGGAGTTGATTTCTTTGCTATAGATGTCCCCTTCTGAGTTGGTTGATGTTTGTAAAGGAGTCCAGCTTGGCGGGCCACTTGGCGGTTTACAAATTTTGCACAAGTTTCTTTGCTCCGAAAATCGAGATTCTTCTATTTTCGAAACAGACGAACTTGAAGAATGTTTTGCCTCCAGTAAACCAAGTGAACAGGAGTGTCAAAGCGTGAAAAGAATTGTAGACATGATTGCAAAGATTATTGATTCTGTTGACGTGACCAATTGCAATTCCGGCATTTTGTCAGACGATATTGTCTATGCAATGAACTTATTGAAATCATCGTTAGTATAAATTCATTGTATTGCTTCTTGTTCACATTTTATGATAGGTACGAGATGATTCTGCATGGGGTTCCAGCGAGACTGAACACTGAACGGGATTTTGATGTCTGGTATCTATTTGACATGTTCAAATGCTTTAATTTAGCAACTGCAATTCATTAGTAAGAGACTTATTGCACGTTCTACATACCTAACTCTATAAAAATCCAGCGGTGAACCAGTGTCGAGAGCATCACGTGAACGCCGGCAGCTTGCAGTGTCGAATTCCGAAGGATACCACTTGGATTATATGTTTACTGTGAGTAAACACTCCCAGTGTGTGATACTTATCATTCAAAGTCAAAGCAGAATACATCCCAGCAAAGCTATGGCTGTGAATTTTCAGGTGTTGAAAGGGTTGGTTCAAAGTTCAATCGCGGAAATAAGCTGCAGACGGATTCCTTGAAGCTAGCAAAAACTCTACGAGATATGCATGTCAAATTGCGGCGAGATGTAGAAACTGCAAGTGGCGGATTGATGTCAAATGAAGTAGCCAAGACTATGGAAAAAATCCGTATGGTTGGATTTCAAACAACAGGATTTACGGTCCAAGCATCAGTCTTGGTTTACGCGGGTGGTGGGTTTTTCATACGACAAGTGGTAGCAGATATGGCAGTTCCTGTCAGGGAATCTGATATTGGTCAAAATGTTCTAATTATACATCAAATGTTGAGAATGAAGGTAATTATGCGCTTTTGTTATAATCGTCATCTACAACTCTTTTTCACGTTTATTGTTAACCCTTTAACCCCAGAAACTCTTGAGCGCAACTGTTCAAAACTTTGAGCAAATCAAGCGGCGAAGCCTGAAATCAAGAGTATTTGGGTCAATAAACAAAGCAGAGGAAGGTATACCCGATAAGAGAGCAAAGAAAGATGGAAAGGCAAACAGGGTTGTTTGAATAAATTAAGTGCAATATGTGAATTATATGTGCAGAAAACAATTATAAAGAATGAAACGGAGCAATAGACACTTATTTATTGAATGATGATCAAAGATTTGAGGCAGTTCGGACAAAAAGACAAATCATAAAAAAATGACAGAAAACGAAACATTTCCATTTCCCGGACGAGAGAAGGAAGCAGAGCAACTGCGCGGCCTCGTGGCGCTCAACGGGCTTGCGCCAGCAGTGTTTGTGTATGGCCACGCAGCGACGGGCAAGAGCGCCGTTGTGGCGCATGTTCTCGGGGCGCCGAGCGTGGTGGATGTGTGAGTCACCCTTCTTTTTGTTCAACCAATCAAATCAAATCAAATTAATTAAAGAGAAAACAAAAAACAAAAAAAGAAACACGACGCCGACGCCGCCGCTGCTCGCCGCCGCCGTCGCAGCCGCGCTCGCCGCGTCGCCGCACCGCACCGTTGCGCTCGACCACGTGGACGCCGCCGCCGCGTGGCAGCAGGCCGCCGTCGCCGCGCTGCTGCGGCGCGCCGCCGCCGAGGCGTTCGGCGTCGTTGTCGTCGCCGCGCAGCCACGCCGCGTGCTGACAAATTCGACGCCGTGCGTGCACGTGTACTTTGCCGCCTACTCGGCCGCCCAGACGCGCCGCATCCTCGTGCAAGACTGTCCGAACCCTGCCGAGCACAAGCTGTGGTGCCAGTTTGTCGAACTCGCGCAAAACATTCTGCAGCGTCCGTGTCGCGACCTCAACGAACTGAGGCACATTTGCGCCCTGCTGTACCCAAAGTATATTTTACCAATCAAAAAGGGAAGGCTGCTGCCCGATGAGCGCTTTAAACTTCAGCAACACGTCAATCAGTATTTTCGCAATGTTTTGGATCATTTGTACACGCGTCGCGTTTCTTCGGCAGAGTGGTTGAAGGATCATGATTTGGAGGATTCGCGTTGTTTGAATCTAGCCGATGGTGTTTGGAGTATGTCACTCACTGTGTCACGTCATGCCGAAGGCGTGATTGTCACGTCACGCCGAAGGCGTGATTTTTTTTTTTTTTTTTTTTTTGCAGTCGCCGAAGGCGACCTAATTACGCCAAAGGCGTGAATCAAATTATTACCGCCAAAAGGCGATACACTGTCCCTTCTTACTAATATTACACACACACACACACACACACACATGTAGAATCTGGTAGTGATTTGGATTTGCCTTATAATACTACATATCTTTTATTGGCTTCTTTTATTGCTTCTTATAATCCAAAAGGATTGGATGTGCGCTTTTTTGCTCGTGCTTCTGAAAAGTCGTTGGGTTCCAAGAAGATTAAGAAGTCGATGGGGATGATGAAGAAGAAGACTTCTGCAAAGGTTTTTTTGTGCTCTGCCGCCGAAGGCGGCATTTCCTACCGCCGAAGGCGGTGTGCTTTGCCGCCAAAGGCGGCGTTTCCTACCGCCGAAGGCGGTGTTTTCTTACCGCCGAAGGCGGTGTTTTCTACCCGGCGTTTCCTACCGTCTTTTTATTGTTTTTTTGTTTTTTAACCGCCGAATTCTCTGCCGCCGAAGGCGGCGTTTCTTACCGCCGAAGGCGGTGTTTTCTACCGCCAAAGGCGGTGTTTTTTTTTTCTTTTTCTTCCTTCCAACTTTTCTTGCCGCCAAAGGCAATGTTCGCTACCGCCGAAGGCGGTGTATTCTTTCTTTTTCTTCTTTCCAACATCCTTCGTTACCTACCGCCGAAGGCGGTGTATTCTTTCTTTTTCTTCTTTCCAACATCCTTCGTTACCTACCGCCGAAGGCGGTGTATTCTTTCTTTTTCTTCTTTCCAACATCCTTCGTTACCTACCGCCGAAGGCGGTGTATTCTTTCTTTTTCTTCTTTCCAACATCCTTCGTTACCTACCGCCGAAGGCGGTGTATTCTTTCTTTTTCTTCTTTCCAACATCCTTCGTTACCTACCGCCGAAGGCGGTGTATTCTTTCTTTTTCTTCTTTCCGACATCCTTGTTTTACCGCCAAAGGCGGTATATTCTTTCTTTTTCCTCCTTCACACACTCAACAATATACATCCATACAACTACAAAACGCCGAAGGCGGTGTTTTTTTATTTCTTTTTCTTCTTTCCAACATCCATCCAATCCACCAACAACACATTCAACAAAAAACAGCTTAGACAGCAACTGCTTGGACCAAAAGCATTCCCAATAGAACGAATGCTGGCAATCTTTTACCGCATCAAGGAAGACGCGCATTCAGATCAAGATTTGGAAAGTCTGGTGGACATTCAAATGCAAGTCACGTCTCTCGTCACCAAAGGGTTACTGCATCGCATGTCCAATGTCGCCCGTCTCGATGAAGTCAAGTGTAAAGTAAATATTAGTCTCGAAACAGCGTATGCCCTGGCGGCGCGTGTCCGCTTTGACTTGTCCAAATACTTGCATGATTTCAAGGCTTGAAGAATTGTTGTGTTTATTTTATAATTAAAAACATTAGAATCTGTCATGAACTTGTATTTCTTTCACATGTTTCACAGCATATTTCTCGTCCATCATCTTCTCGCCTTATCAAAGAGGATATTCAAATGCAAGTCACGTCTCTAGTCACCAAAGGGTTACTGCATCGCATGTCCAATGTCGCGCGTCTCGATGAAGTCAAGTGTAAAGTAAATATTAGTCTGGAAACAGCGTATGCCCTGGCGGCGCGTGTCCGCTTTGACTTGTCCAAATACTTGCATGATTTCAAGGCTTGAAGAGTAGTGTGTGTTTATTTTATTATAAATAAAACAATAGAATCTGTCATGAACGTGTATTCCATTCACATGTTTCAGCTTATTTCTCGTCCATCATCTTCTCACCTTATCAAAGAGGATATTCAAATGCAAGTCACGTCTCTCGTCACCAAAGGGTTACTGCATCGCATGTCCAATGTCGCCCGTCTCGATGAAGTCAAGTGTAAAGTAAATATAAGTCTGGAAACAGCGTATGCCCTGGCGGCGCGTGTCCGCTTTGACTTGTCCAAATACTTGCATGATTTCAAGGCTTGAAGAATTGAGTGTTTATTTTATAAATAAAAAAAACAAAACAATAGAATCTGCCATGAGCGTGTATTTCTTTCACATGTTTCACAGCATATTTCTCGTCATCATCATCTTCTCACCTTATCAAAGAAGACGCGCATTCTGCACTTGACTAAAGCACGTGATTACATCTGTACATAATGCACAGTTATATACGTATTCCTTTCGCTTCGTTCGGACGAAACGTTGTGTGCAATGTATGGCACCCTGCCAAGAACGCAATCAGAGTCAAAACAACATCTGCTTCCTGCGATATCACGATATTCCACCCTTCTGCTACAATCCCTTCCCTGCCGTTACTAGTCGCTTGCTGATTCACTATATCATATATGGAAGTGAATGCACATATCGTTGCAACCACCAAAGTATCAGCCTGGCCAAAGAAATTCTCCAAAGACCTCGTGCTCCCATTCCTGACTCTCGCAATTAGCCACAGTAAAACCATAGTCCCCAAAGAAAGAAACTCCATTGAAAAGTGCCGTTGCGTATCAAACACTGGAAGTGTAATCAACACTGACCGATAACAAGCGTGTGTCAATATCCAATCCAAAGATACAGCCGTGAACACAAAGAATCCATTCTCGAAAAGAAACGTATCCCATTTGTCTGAGGTTACCTATTGTTTGATGTTTGTTTTGTTTGTGAGACGCATTTCACAACAATTTTTTTATTATTGTGACACCCACTTACCTGTTTCCACAATGATACGGTCAAGCAGATACACGCAAATCTGCACCCCCATTCACGCCACGTATCTGAAGCAGGAACAAAGAACATCATTGCAACGTTCCCTATTGTTTTGTGCTGTCAGAGAGAGTGCCAACGTGGCGTTTTCACAACTTGAATCTCACCCAACACTGCCCAGTTGATGTACATTGAAAACACACCAAACCACTTGCGTTGAACCAAAACAGGCAACAGTTGAAACAGAATCAAGGACCCAAGGCCCAGTGGTAAGACGCAGAGGACTTTGATCAGGGAGCCAATGTATATCATTTCTTGGCTCTGGCTGACAATCACCACCGCTGTTAGAGCGTAAATCAAGATGGCAAGTGGGATGAACAGGTATGGGGTGGATGCCATGTAGACTACTGGGATCATGGAGAGGGTGAGGCCTGTGTGGTATGTGGAGATATCTGTCATCTGTCTTAATTTGTGTGTTTTTTAGGCGAAAATTACTGATTTAGTGTGCAGCAGAGTACTTGTATTCTGGACTGCTTTGGTTTGCATACTGATGAGGAAATAGAATAAAACCTTGGATTTCAATTCTTGCTTTTCGAGAAACCAAGTATTCAATTCAACGAAAGGCCTTAAATGAAGGGGATCGTCGTTGATGCCAAGGCCCCAACTTGAGACAAGTCGGGGGGATCGGGCGATTCAAACGAAAAGGCCTTAACTAAAGGGGATTGTCGTTGATACCAAGGCCCCAACTTGAGATTGGGGGGATCTGGAGAATACAATGCAAATTTCCCGCAGATGAAAGCTAGTGGCCGATTTATAGGGGATACTTGTGACATGTGTCACAGCTCGAATGAGATATGAGGCGAATGAAAAAATTCGGGATTCATATCTTCACTTCATGAAAGAACTGAGGCCTCGCCACTCTTATCTCTTGTCGAGAAGCAAGGGGATTCAGTCAAGCCGCTCAACTGGGGATGGAGGCGTGGGCGGGTAAACTTATCTGCTTTTGCGAGAGAAATAAGAACAGAAAATACGCGTCCGAATGTCTACAACCCTACTTGGAGACACAGTCAGGAACTATCTCCAATCAAACGCGGACGAGAAGTCAATTCGGGGCGCTATGCTGGCTATACTTTCGTCTCCAGAAGTGAATGTCGTCGAGACATACTATAAAAAGTCAAGAGCGAACTGGACATGTTTTATCAAGCAAATCGCAGGGAAAATGGACATTGATCTTATTCAGGTCCAGTATTCAGGTTTATTTTTTGATTGTAACGTTGACTTTCTTTAGAATCGTAAAGTACTGGACCATGCCTTTGAAGAAATTGAATTTGAGTTCAAGCTAGTTTCAGGGGGACGCAAACTACTTTCTGAAGGTGGAAATCGCTCCGCCGCTGAGCTGGTTTCTGGGCCGTATTGCAATCTTCGCAGTGTCGTTGCGAGTAATCCATTAAAGCGGTAATCTGCACCATCCTACCGTCTACGTGAAATATTAATACACCTCATTTGAATTTGTAGGCCAAATGATCAATCAATTTCAGCATTAATTTCATCTGATGCGGATAGCTCCGCAACCGAAAAAAAACGCGTAGTCGTCAAACCCACACATGGCAACGGAGAAGACGACAGAGAAACCAACGAGGTTGATAAATTCACTAAGCAAGATATTTTGAACTCAAATATTTTTATAGAATGATGATACAGAAATGGAGGATTTGTATCGAATAGCTTGGGAGAGTTCTTCGACTCCACCCAAGTGGTTCGAAACAGCTAAATCGATTCATCTGGAGTTACATGAAAGCCATGCCACTTTAAAGTAAGTACATATTAGTAAATGGCGTATCTAACTTTGTTTTTGTAGTCCTTTGTATTGGAGAATTATAGATCTATCTGCTCCTGCTCTGCATGAGTTATTTCCAAAGTCTGAAATCCTACTTTTAAATGAGGCATGGGAGTCGTCACTGGAGAAATTTGGACTGTGCCTTCCAGTTGAAGATTTGGTTTTGCAGGGCATTTCTCTTGTATGTTAACAACCATACTTTTCTTTGTGGGAGTTGATTTCTTTGCTATAGATGTCCCCTTCTGAGTTGGTTGATGTTTGTAAAGGAGTCCAGCTTGGCGGGCCACTTGGCGGTTTACAAATTTTGCACAAGTTTCTTTGCTCCGAAAATCGAGATTCTTCTATTTTCGAAACAGACGAACTTGAAGAATGTTTTGCCTCCAGTAAACCAAGTGAACAGGAGTGTCAAAGCGTGAAAAGAATTGTAGACATGATTGCAAAGATTATTGATTCTGTTGACGTGACCAATTGCAATTCCGGCATTTGTCAGACGATATTGTCTATGCAATGAACTTATTGAAATCATCGTTAGTATAAATTCATTGTATTGCTTCTTGTTCACATTTTATGATAGGTACGAGATGATTCTGCATGGGGTTCCAAGCGAGACTGAACACTGAACGGGATTTTGATGTCTGGTATCTATTTGACATGTTCAAATGCTTTAATTTAGCAACTGCAATTCATTAGTAAGAGACTTATTGCACGTTCTACATACCTAACTCTATAAAAATCCAGCGGTGAACCAGTGTCGAGAGCATCACGTGAACGCCGGCAGCTTGCAGTGTCGAATTCCGAAGGATACCACTTGGATTATATGTTTACTGTGAGTAAACACTCCCAGTGTGTGATACTTATCATTCAAAGTCAAAGCAGAATACATCCCAGCAAAGCTATGGCTGTGAATTTTCAGGTGTTGAAAGGGTTGGTTCAAAGTTCAATCGCGGAAATAAGCTGCAGACGGATTCCTTGAAGCTAGCAAAAACTCTACGAGATATGCATGTCAAATTGCGGCGAGATGTAGAAACTGCAAGTGGCGGATTGATGTCAAATGAAGTAGCCAAGACTATGGAAAAAATCCGTATGGTTGGATTTCAAACACAGGATTTACGGTCCAAGCATCAGTCTTGGTTTACGCGGGTGGTGGGTTTTTCATACGACAAGTGGTAGCAGATATGGCAGTTCCTGTCAGGGAATCTGATATTGGTCAAAATGTTCTAATTATACATCAAATGTTGAGAATGAAGGTAATTATGCGCTTTTGTTATAATCGTCATCTACAACTCTTTTTCACGTTTATTGTTAACCCTTTAACCCCAGAAACTCTTGAGCGCAACTGTTCAAAACTTTGAGCAAATCAAGCGGCGAAGCCTGAAATCAAGAGTATTTGGGTCAATAAACAAAGCAGAGGAAGGTATACCCGATAAGAGAGCAAAGAAAGATGGAAAGGCAAACAGGGTTGTTTGAATAAATTAAGTGCAATATGTGAATTATATGTGCAGAAAACAATTATAAAGAATGAAACGGAGCAATAGACACTTATTTATTGAATGATGATCAAAGATTTGAGGCAGTTCGGACAAAAAGACAAATCATAAAAAATGACAGAAAACGAAACATTTCCATTTCCCGGACGAGAGAAGGAAGCAGAGCAACTGCGCGGCCTCGTGGCGCTCAACGGGCTTGCGCCAGCAGTGTTTGTGTATGGCCACGCAGCGACGGGCAAGAGCGCCGTTGTGGCGCATGTTCTCGGGGCGCCGAGCGTGGTGGATGTGTGAGTCACCCTTCTTTTTGTTCAACCAATCAAATCAAATCAAATTAATTAAAGAGAAAACAAAAAACAAAAAAAGAAACACGACGCCGACGCCGCCGCTGCTCGCCGCCGCCGTCGCAGCCGCGCTCGCCGCGTCGCCGCACCGCACCGTTGCGCTCGACCACGTGGACGCCGCCGCCGCGTGGCAGCAGGCCGCCGTCGCCGCGCTGCTGCGGCGCGCCGCCGCCGAGGCGTTCGGCGTCGTTGTCGTCGCCGCGCAGCCACGCCGCGTGCTGACAAATTCGACGCCGTGCGTGCACGTGTACTTTGCCGCCTACTCGGCCGCCCAGACGCGCCGCATCCTCGTGCAAGACTGTCCGAACCCTGCCGAGCACAAGCTGTGGTGCCAGTTTGTCGAACTCGCGCAAAACATTCTGCAGCGTCCGTGTCGCGACCTCAACGAACTGAGGCACATTTGCGCCCTGCTGTACCCAAAGTATATTTTACCAATCAAAAAGGGAAGGCTGCTGCCCGATGAGCGCTTTAAACTTCAGCAACACGTCAATCAGTATTTTCGCAATGTTTTGGATCATTTGTACACGCGTCGCGTTTCTTCGGCAGAGTGGTTGAAGGATCATGATTTGGAGGATTCGCGTTGTTTGAATCTAGCCGATGGTGTTTGGAGTATGTCACTCACTGTGTCACGTCATGCCGAAGGCGTGATTGTCACGTCACGCCGAAGGCGTGATTTTTTTTTTTTTTTTTTTTTTGCAGTCGCCGAAGGCGACCTAATTACGCCAAAGGCGTGAATCAAATTATTACCGCCAAAAGGCGATACACTGTCCCTTCTTACTAATATTACACACACACACACACACACACACATGTAGAATCTGGTAGTGATTTGGATTTGCCTTATAATACTACATATCTTTTATTGGCTTCTTTTATTGCTTCTTATAATCCAAAAGGATTGGATGTGCGCTTTTTTGCTCGTGCTTCTGAAAAGTCGTTGGGTTCCAAGAAGATTAAGAAGTCGATGGGGATGATGAAGAAGAAGACTTCTGCAAAGGTTTTTTTGTGCTCTGCCGCCGAAGGCGGCATTTCCTACCGCCGAAGGCGGTGTGCTTTGCCGCCAAAGGCGGCGTTTCCTACCGCCGAAGGCGGTGTTTTCTTACCGCCGAAGGCGGTGTTTTCTACCCGGCGTTTCCTACCGTCTTTTTATTGTTTTTTTGTTTTTTAACCGCCGAATTCTCTGCCGCCGAAGGCGGCGTTTCTTACCGCCGAAGGCGGTGTTTTCTACCGCCAAAGGCGGTGTTTTTTTTTTCTTTTTCTTCCTTCCAACTTTTCTTGCCGCCAAAGGCAATGTTCGCTACCGCCGAAGGCGGTGTATTCTTTCTTTTTCTTCTTTCCAACATCCTTCGTTACCTACCGCCGAAGGCGGTGTATTCTTTCTTTTTCTTCTTTCCAACATCCTTCGTTACCTACCGCCGAAGGCGGTGTATTCTTTCTTTTTCTTCTTTCCAACATCCTTCGTTACCTACCGCCGAAGGCGGTGTATTCTTTCTTTTTCTTCTTTCCAACATCCTTCGTTACCTACCGCCGAAGGCGGTGTATTCTTTCTTTTTCTTCTTTCCAACATCCTTCGTTACCTACCGCCGAAGGCGGTGTATTCTTTCTTTTTCTTCTTTCCGACATCCTTGTTTTACCGCCAAAGGCGGTATATTCTTTCTTTTTCCTCCTTCACACACTCAACAATATACATCCATACAACTACAAAACGCCGAAGGCGGTGTTTTTTTATTTCTTTTTCTTCTTTCCAACATCCATCCAATCCACCAACAACACATTCAACAAAAAACAGCTTAGACAGCAACTGCTTGGACCAAAAGCATTCCCAATAGAACGAATGCTGGCAATCTTTTACCGCATCAAGGAAGACGCGCATTCAGATCAAGATTTGGAAAGTCTGGTGGACATTCAAATGCAAGTCACGTCTCTCGTCACCAAAGGGTTACTGCATCGCATGTCCAATGTCGCCCGTCTCGATGAAGTCAAGTGTAAAGTAAATATTAGTCTCGAAACAGCGTATGCCCTGGCGGCGCGTGTCCGCTTTGACTTGTCCAAATACTTGCATGATTTCAAGGCTTGAAGAATTGTTGTGTTTATTTTATAATTAAAAACATTAGAATCTGTCATGAACTTGTATTTCTTTCACATGTTTCACAGCATATTTCTCGTCCATCATCTTCTCGCCTTATCAAAGAGGATATTCAAATGCAAGTCACGTCTCTAGTCACCAAAGGGTTACTGCATCGCATGTCCAATGTCGCGCGTCTCGATGAAGTCAAGTGTAAAGTAAATATTAGTCTGGAAACAGCGTATGCCCTGGCGGCGCGTGTCCGCTTTGACTTGTCCAAATACTTGCATGATTTCAAGGCTTGAAGAGTAGTGTGTGTTTATTTTATTATAAATAAAACAATAGAATCTGTCATGAACGTGTATTCCATTCACATGTTTCAGCTTATTTCTCGTCCATCATCTTCTCACCTTATCAAAGAGGATATTCAAATGCAAGTCACGTCTCTCGTCACCAAAGGGTTACTGCATCGCATGTCCAATGTCGCCCGTCTCGATGAAGTCAAGTGTAAAGTAAATATAAGTCTGGAAACAGCGTATGCCCTGGCGGCGCGTGTCCGCTTTGACTTGTCCAAATACTTGCATGATTTCAAGGCTTGAAGAATTGAGTGTTTATTTTATAAATAAAAAAAACAAAACAATAGAATCTGCCATGAGCGTGTATTTCTTTCACATGTTTCACAGCATATTTCTCGTCATCATCATCTTCTCACCTTATCAAAGAAGACGCGCATTCTGCACTTGACTAAAGCACGTGATTACATCTGTACATAATGCACAGTTATATACGTATTCCTTTCGCTTCGTTCGGACGAAACGTTGTGTGCAATGTATGGCACCCTGCCAAGAACGCAATCAGAGTCAAAACAACATCTGCTTCCTGCGATATCACGATATTCCACCCTTCTGCTACAATCCCTTCCCTGCCGTTACTAGTCGCTTGCTGATTCACTATATCATATATGGAAGTGAATGCACATATCGTTGCAACCACCAAAGTATCAGCCTGGCCAAAGAAATTCTCCAAAGACCTCGTGCTCCCATTCCTGACTCTCGCAATTAGCCACAGTAAAACCATAGTCCCCAAAGAAAGAAACTCCATTGAAAAGTGCCGTTGCGTATCAAACACTGGAAGTGTAATCAACACTGACCGATAACAAGCGTGTGTCAATATCCAATCCAAAGATACAGCCGTGAACACAAAGAATCCATTCTCGAAAAGAAACGTATCCCATTTGTCTGAGGTTACCTATTGTTTGATGTTTGTTTTGTTTGTGAGACGCATTTCACAACAATTTTTTTATTATTGTGACACCCACTTACCTGTTTCCACAATGATACGGTCAAGCAGATACACGCAAATCTGCACCCCCATTCACGCCACGTATCTGAAGCAGGAACAAAGAACATCATTGCAACGTTCCCTATTGTTTTGTGCTGTCAGAGAGAGTGCCAACGTGGCGTTTTCACAACTTGAATCTCACCCAACACTGCCCAGTTGATGTACATTGAAAACACACCAAACCACTTGCGTTGAACCAAAACAGGCAACAGTTGAAACAGAATCAAGGACCCAAGGCCCAGTGGTAAGACGCAGAGGACTTTGATCAGGGAGCCAATGTATATCATTTCTTGGCTCTGGCTGACAATCACCACCGCTGTTAGAGCGTAAATCAAGATGGCAAGTGGGATGAACAGGTATGGGGTGGATGCCATGTAGACTACTGGGATCATGGAGAGGGTGAGGCCTGTGTGGTATGTGGAGATATCTGTCATCTGTCTTAATTTGTGTGTTTTTTAGGCGAAAATTACTGATTTAGTGTGCAGCAGAGTACTTGTATTCTGGACTGCTTTGGTTTGCATACTGATGAGGAAATAGAATAAAACCTTGGATTTCAATTCTTGCTTTTCGAGAAACCAAGTATTCAATTCAACGAAAGGCCTTAAATGAAGGGGATCGTCGTTGATGCCAAGGCCCCAACTTGAGACAAGTCGGGGGGATCGGGCGATTCAAACGAAAAGGCCTTAACTAAAGGGGATTGTCGTTGATACCAAGGCCCCAACTTGAGATTGGGGGGATCTGGAGAATACAATGCAAATTTCCCGCAGATGAAAGCTAGTGGCCGATTTATAGGGGATACTTGTGACATGTGTCACAGCTCGAATGAGATATGAGGCGAATGAAAAAATTCGGGATTCATATCTTCACTTCATGAAAGAACTGAGGCCTCGCCACTCTTATCTCTTGTCGAGAAGCAAGGGGATTCAGTCAAGCCGCTCAACTGGGGATGGAGGCGTGGGCGGGTAAACTTATCTGCTTTTGCGAGAGAAATAAGAACAGAAAATACGCGTCCGAATGTCTACAACCCTACTTGGAGACACAGTCAGGAACTATCTCCAATCAAACGCGGACGAGAAGTCAATTCGGGGCGCTATGCTGGCTATACTTTCGTCTCCAGAAGTGAATGTCGTCGAGACATACTATAAAAAGTCAAGAGCGAACTGGACATGTTTTATCAAGCAAATCGCAGGGAAAATGGACATTGATCTTATTCAGGTCCAGTATTCAGGTTTATTTTTTGATTGTAACGTTGACTTTCTTTAGAATCGTAAAGTACTGGACCATGCCTTTGAAGAAATTGAATTTGAGTTCAAGCTAGTTTCAGGGGGACGCAAACTACTTTCTGAAGGTGGAAATCGCTCCGCCGCTGAGCTGGTTTCTGGGCCGTATTGCAATCTTCGCAGTGTCGTTGCGAGTAATCCATTAAAGCGGTAATCTGCACCATCCTACCGTCTACGTGAAATATTAATACACCTCATTTGAATTTGTAGGCCAAATGATCAATCAATTTCAGCATTAATTTCATCTGATGCGGATAGCTCCGCAACCGAAAAAAAACGCGTAGTCGTCAAACCCACACATGGCAACGGAGAAGACGACAGAGAAACCAACGAGGTTGATAAATTCACTAAGCAAGATATTTTGAACTCAAATATTTTTATAGAATGATGATACAGAAATGGAGGATTTGTATCGAATAGCTTGGGAGAGTTCTTCGACTCCACCCAAGTGGTTCGAAACAGCTAAATCGATTCATCTGGAGTTACATGAAAGCCATGCCACTTTAAAGTAAGTACATATTAGTAAATGGCGTATCTAACTTTGTTTTTGTAGTCCTTTGTATTGGAGAATTATAGATCTATCTGCTCCTGCTCTGCATGAGTTATTTCCAAAGTCTGAAATCCTACTTTTAAATGAGGCATGGGAGTCGTCACTGGAGAAATTTGGACTGTGCCTTCCAGTTGAAGATTTGGTTTTGCAGGGCATTTCTCTTGTATGTTAACAACCATACTTTTCTTTGTGGGAGTTGATTTCTTTGCTATAGATGTCCCCTTCTGAGTTGGTTGATGTTTGTAAAGGAGTCCAGCTTGGCGGGCCACTTGGCGGTTTACAAATTTTGCACAAGTTTCTTTGCTCCGAAAATCGAGATTCTTCTATTTTCGAAACAGACGAACTTGAAGAATGTTTTGCCTCCAGTAAACCAAGTGAACAGGAGTGTCAAAGCGTGAAAAGAATTGTAGACATGATTGCAAAGATTATTGATTCTGTTGACGTGACCAATTGCAATTCCGGCATTTTGTCAGACGATATTGTCTATGCAATGAACTTATTGAAATCATCGTTAGTATAAATTCATTGTATTGCTTCTTGTTCACATTTTATGATAGGTACGAGATGATTCTGCATGGGGTTCCAGCGAGACTGAACACTGAACGGGATTTTGATGTCTGGTATCTATTTGACATGTTCAAATGCTTTAATTTAGCAACTGCAATTCATTAGTAAGAGACTTATTGCACGTTCTACATACCTAACTCTATAAAAATCCAGCGGTGAACCAGTGTCGAGAGCATCACGTGAACGCCGGCAGCTTGCAGTGTCGAATTCCGAAGGATACCACTTGGATTATATGTTTACTGTGAGTAAACACTCCCAGTGTGTGATACTTATCATTCAAAGTCAAAGCAGAATACATCCCAGCAAAGCTATGGCTGTGAATTTTCAGGTGTTGAAAGGGTTGGTTCAAAGTTCAATCGCGGAAATAAGCTGCAGACGGATTCCTTGAAGCTAGCAAAAACTCTACGAGATATGCATGTCAAATTGCGGCGAGATGTAGAAACTGCAAGTGGCGGATTGATGTCAAATGAAGTAGCCAAGACTATGGAAAAAATCCGTATGGTTGGATTTCAAACAACAGGATTTACGGTCCAAGCATCAGTCTTGGTTTACGCGGGTGGTGGGTTTTTCATACGACAAGTGGTAGCAGATATGGCAGTTCCTGTCAGGGAATCTGATATTGGTCAAAATGTTCTAATTATACATCAAATGTTGAGAATGAAGGTAATTATGCGCTTTTGTTATAATCGTCATCTACAACTCTTTTTCACGTTTATTGTTAACCCTTTAACCCCAGAAACTCTTGAGCGCAACTGTTCAAAACTTTGAGCAAATCAAGCGGCGAAGCCTGAAATCAAGAGTATTTGGGTCAATAAACAAAGCAGAGGAAGGTATACCCGATAAGAGAGCAAAGAAAGATGGAAAGGCAAACAGGGTTGTTTGAATAAATTAAGTGCAATATGTGAATTATATGTGCAGAAAACAATTATAAAGAATGAAACGGAGCAATAGACACTTATTTATTGAATGATGATCAAAGATTTGAGGCAGTTCGGACAAAAAGACAAATCATAAAAAAATGACAGAAAACGAAACATTTCCATTTCCCGGACGAGAGAAGGAAGCAGAGCAACTGCGCGGCCTCGTGGCGCTCAACGGGCTTGCGCCAGCAGTGTTTGTGTATGGCCACGCAGCGACGGGCAAGAGCGCCGTTGTGGCGCATGTTCTCGGGGCGCCGAGCGTGGTGGATGTGTGAGTCACCCTTCTTTTTGTTCAACCAATCAAATCAAATCAAATTAATTAAAGAGAAAACAAAAAACAAAAAAAGAAACACGACGCCGACGCCGCCGCTGCTCGCCGCCGCCGTCGCAGCCGCGCTCGCCGCGTCGCCGCACCGCACCGTTGCGCTCGACCACGTGGACGCCGCCGCCGCGTGGCAGCAGGCCGCCGTCGCCGCGCTGCTGCGGCGCGCCGCCGCCGAGGCGTTCGGCGTCGTTGTCGTCGCCGCGCAGCCACGCCGCGTGCTGACAAATTCGACGCCGTGCGTGCACGTGTACTTTGCCGCCTACTCGGCCGCCCAGACGCGCCGCATCCTCGTGCAAGACTGTCCGAACCCTGCCGAGCACAAGCTGTGGTGCCAGTTTGTCGAACTCGCGCAAAACATTCTGCAGCGTCCGTGTCGCGACCTCAACGAACTGAGGCACATTTGCGCCCTGCTGTACCCAAAGTATATTTTACCAATCAAAAAGGGAAGGCTGCTGCCCGATGAGCGCTTTAAACTTCAGCAACACGTCAATCAGTATTTTCGCAATGTTTTGGATCATTTGTACACGCGTCGCGTTTCTTCGGCAGAGTGGTTGAAGGATCATGATTTGGAGGATTCGCGTTGTTTGAATCTAGCCGATGGTGTTTGGAGTATGTCACTCACTGTGTCACGTCATGCCGAAGGCGTGATTGTCACGTCACGCCGAAGGCGTGATTTTTTTTTTTTTTTTTTTTTTGCAGTCGCCGAAGGCGACCTAATTACGCCAAAGGCGTGAATCAAATTATTACCGCCAAAAGGCGATACACTGTCCCTTCTTACTAATATTACACACACACACACACACACACACATGTAGAATCTGGTAGTGATTTGGATTTGCCTTATAATACTACATATCTTTTATTGGCTTCTTTTATTGCTTCTTATAATCCAAAAGGATTGGATGTGCGCTTTTTTGCTCGTGCTTCTGAAAAGTCGTTGGGTTCCAAGAAGATTAAGAAGTCGATGGGGATGATGAAGAAGAAGACTTCTGCAAAGGTTTTTTTGTGCTCTGCCGCCGAAGGCGGCATTTCCTACCGCCGAAGGCGGTGTGCTTTGCCGCCAAAGGCGGCGTTTCCTACCGCCGAAGGCGGTGTTTTCTTACCGCCGAAGGCGGTGTTTTCTACCCGGCGTTTCCTACCGTCTTTTTATTGTTTTTTTGTTTTTTAACCGCCGAATTCTCTGCCGCCGAAGGCGGCGTTTCTTACCGCCGAAGGCGGTGTTTTCTACCGCCAAAGGCGGTGTTTTTTTTTTCTTTTTCTTCCTTCCAACTTTTCTTGCCGCCAAAGGCAATGTTCGCTACCGCCGAAGGCGGTGTATTCTTTCTTTTTCTTCTTTCCAACATCCTTCGTTACCTACCGCCGAAGGCGGTGTATTCTTTCTTTTTCTTCTTTCCAACATCCTTCGTTACCTACCGCCGAAGGCGGTGTATTCTTTCTTTTTCTTCTTTCCAACATCCTTCGTTACCTACCGCCGAAGGCGGTGTATTCTTTCTTTTTCTTCTTTCCAACATCCTTCGTTACCTACCGCCGAAGGCGGTGTATTCTTTCTTTTTCTTCTTTCCAACATCCTTCGTTACCTACCGCCGAAGGCGGTGTATTCTTTCTTTTTCTTCTTTCCGACATCCTTGTTTTACCGCCAAAGGCGGTATATTCTTTCTTTTTCCTCCTTCACACACTCAACAATATACATCCATACAACTACAAAACGCCGAAGGCGGTGTTTTTTTATTTCTTTTTCTTCTTTCCAACATCCATCCAATCCACCAACAACACATTCAACAAAAAACAGCTTAGACAGCAACTGCTTGGACCAAAAGCATTCCCAATAGAACGAATGCTGGCAATCTTTTACCGCATCAAGGAAGACGCGCATTCAGATCAAGATTTGGAAAGTCTGGTGGACATTCAAATGCAAGTCACGTCTCTCGTCACCAAAGGGTTACTGCATCGCATGTCCAATGTCGCCCGTCTCGATGAAGTCAAGTGTAAAGTAAATATTAGTCTCGAAACAGCGTATGCCCTGGCGGCGCGTGTCCGCTTTGACTTGTCCAAATACTTGCATGATTTCAAGGCTTGAAGAATTGTTGTGTTTATTTTATAATTAAAAACATTAGAATCTGTCATGAACTTGTATTTCTTTCACATGTTTCACAGCATATTTCTCGTCCATCATCTTCTCGCCTTATCAAAGAGGATATTCAAATGCAAGTCACGTCTCTAGTCACCAAAGGGTTACTGCATCGCATGTCCAATGTCGCGCGTCTCGATGAAGTCAAGTGTAAAGTAAATATTAGTCTGGAAACAGCGTATGCCCTGGCGGCGCGTGTCCGCTTTGACTTGTCCAAATACTTGCATGATTTCAAGGCTTGAAGAGTAGTGTGTGTTTATTTTATTATAAATAAAACAATAGAATCTGTCATGAACGTGTATTCCATTCACATGTTTCAGCTTATTTCTCGTCCATCATCTTCTCACCTTATCAAAGAGGATATTCAAATGCAAGTCACGTCTCTCGTCACCAAAGGGTTACTGCATCGCATGTCCAATGTCGCCCGTCTCGATGAAGTCAAGTGTAAAGTAAATATAAGTCTGGAAACAGCGTATGCCCTGGCGGCGCGTGTCCGCTTTGACTTGTCCAAATACTTGCATGATTTCAAGGCTTGAAGAATTGAGTGTTTATTTTATAAATAAAAAAAACAAAACAATAGAATCTGCCATGAGCGTGTATTTCTTTCACATGTTTCACAGCATATTTCTCGTCATCATCATCTTCTCACCTTATCAAAGAAGACGCGCATTCTGCACTTGACTAAAGCACGTGATTACATCTGTACATAATGCACAGTTATATACGTATTCCTTTCGCTTCGTTCGGACGAAACGTTGTGTGCAATGTATGGCACCCTGCCAAGAACGCAATCAGAGTCAAAACAACATCTGCTTCCTGCGATATCACGATATTCCACCCTTCTGCTACAATCCCTTCCCTGCCGTTACTAGTCGCTTGCTGATTCACTATATCATATATGGAAGTGAATGCACATATCGTTGCAACCACCAAAGTATCAGCCTGGCCAAAGAAATTCTCCAAAGACCTCGTGCTCCCATTCCTGACTCTCGCAATTAGCCACAGTAAAACCATAGTCCCCAAAGAAAGAAACTCCATTGAAAAGTGCCGTTGCGTATCAAACACTGGAAGTGTAATCAACACTGACCGATAACAAGCGTGTGTCAATATCCAATCCAAAGATACAGCCGTGAACACAAAGAATCCATTCTCGAAAAGAAACGTATCCCATTTGTCTGAGGTTACCTATTGTTTGATGTTTGTTTTGTTTGTGAGACGCATTTCACAACAATTTTTTTATTATTGTGACACCCACTTACCTGTTTCCACAATGATACGGTCAAGCAGATACACGCAAATCTGCACCCCCATTCACGCCACGTATCTGAAGCAGGAACAAAGAACATCATTGCAACGTTCCCTATTGTTTTGTGCTGTCAGAGAGAGTGCCAACGTGGCGTTTTCACAACTTGAATCTCACCCAACACTGCCCAGTTGATGTACATTGAAAACACACCAAACCACTTGCGTTGAACCAAAACAGGCAACAGTTGAAACAGAATCAAGGACCCAAGGCCCAGTGGTAAGACGCAGAGGACTTTGATCAGGGAGCCAATGTATATCATTTCTTGGCTCTGGCTGACAATCACCACCGCTGTTAGAGCGTAAATCAAGATGGCAAGTGGGATGAACAGGTATGGGGTGGATGCCATGTAGACTACTGGGATCATGGAGAGGGTGAGGCCTGTGTGGTATGTGGAGATATCTGTCATCTGTCTTAATTTGTGTGTTTTTTTAGGCGAAAATTACTGATTTAGTGTGCAGCAGAGTACTTGTATTCTGGACTGCTTTGGTTTGCATACTGATGAGGAAATAGAAATAAAACCTTGGATTTCAATTCTTGCTTTTCGAGAAACATAAATAATCAATTGGACCAAAACGACAACGGCAGGATTTGAACCTGCGCTCCCAGAGGGAAGTAGATTTCTAGTCTACCGCCTTAACCGCTCGGCCACGTTGTCATATATTCAACAGCTAAAAAAGTCATTAATAAATAATCATATATTCTAGGTCAAACAAGTAGTTGCAATTTTACCCGACTTGCAACACTGAGAATTCAAACACTTTTTTAAGTTCAGAGTTCTATATAAACAAGCAGTGAAACGGCATACAGGAGTTGGTATCAGGGATCGGCTCTTTTCTCTAGGGGAAATTAGCGGGGATGCTTAGGAGATGAGGATAGGCAAGATTGATGCGATTGCTTTTGTGCACCACTTGGCCCAAAGTAAGTTATCAGTCCATAGAAATAGAATGAGTGGCAATAGTTGAGTGCTGAATCTAGTATTCCCGAGATCCCTCGTTTCCCTCACCGGATCGGATACCCCTTAAAAAAGGGGTGTCAAACCATTGGAAACAAACTTAAAAATGAAGAAAGAAGATGTAATTGTCAAATTGATGCTTGAGCCGTTCAATTAATTATTGGCCCTTTTCGAAGGAAAATTTGTTTCCCAACAAAGAGTGACAATGGAAGAAAAAGAAGCTCGACCTCGAGAAATCGAGAACAATACATCAAGTTTCTGATCCCATCAAACTTGGACTTTGCCCTTCATCAGCATCGCGTGATCACTTCCAGGTCCAGCCATTCCCCAGCCAACAATCATGTCGTCAGAAGCAGTTTTAGAAGCCAAGGCAATGTAAGTCTCCAGTAAACTATCGCTTCGAATCTTCATTATTAAACATTTACATCAGGCCAACGGGGAATGTATCATCGCCGTCAGAAAGCTCGAAACCAGACAACTATTTACGCGTGAGCATCAGTGATGCTGGTTCAACTGTTATTCAAGTCAATGATTCAATGACCCTTCACGATATACTTCTTGCCACGTGCGCCAAACGCGGTCTAGCTGCATCTTCTCTGAAAGTTGCAATCGTCTATCGAAATGGAAGCGAAGATTCTGGAGTAGATCAAGGACAAACCATTGGGCAATTTAAAGATGTTGATTCCATAAAAATAGTTGGTAAGGAAACGGGGAAATATGTGGCTTCCAGTGTTGTGAATCTGAACTCTGGAGGCAATATGGGATCATCAGAGGGATTAAATATGACATCAAAGGGAAAGGGCAAGGAGGAAGGAAAGAGCGGCATGTTATCGAAAACAATGGGGGCGGGGGCGTTTTCAACGTCCCAGTCCAATCTCATGGGAGCAGCTGGAACAGATATAGCAAGCCCAAAAGGGAAAAGCCCAAATATGTTTCGAAAAATTACAGGAGGTGCGGAATTTGTTGGGAACATGTTTGGTCGCGTGGAAATAAGTCCTGCCAAAGACACAAGTTCTGATAAGCTGAACGCAAGCACAAAATCTTTCTTAGCATCATCTCAAGGTCAGCATGCATCAATCTCTTCACATACGTCTTCCAGTGTTCTTCCTGAAATTGAAACAACTCGGCCATCAAAAGTGTCTCAAACTCAGTCACAAACGAGTCAAAGTCAGATGCAGTCTTTTCATCTGCCTTCTCGGCAGGGATCCTTTTCTTTAACCACCAACCAGAGTCAGATTTCTTTCAACAGCACTCTGGATAAGCTTGAAAGAGACTCAAACGCCACGTAAGAATCAAACAATATTTCCATTCTAATATTCTCACACACAACTTTTTGTCCTACTTTGATTTTTTTTTATAGCAAACCAGCTTTTCTCGCCAAAGAAGGTGTTGCTCTCAAAAAACTGTCTCCCCGAACCAGGTCACGAGCAAACACCGACGGAATCCAAGAAATTACAAAACGCAGTAGCGTGGACACGGCGACTTTGACAGCAAATGACAAACCAGACAAGACCTACCTCAATCTTATTGTTACTCTTCCCAACTTCCGAAGCATAACCATCCGAGCACCTAATGATCTGCCCATGGATGCTATTCTCAGCTACATCTGCGAACAGCACAAGATTGAATTCGAAGGGCATACGTTTCACAGAAATGATGGCAAAGAGACGTTGGTTGAAATGGATAGAACCGTTGGTTACTTTGTAACGGAACTGAAAGTCGAAGAAGTCTTTATAGTTCCCGAGGAGAAAATATATAGGTCCTCTTATTTAACAGAGGATGGACTTGATGTGATGATGTTCCAAACTATCCAAGGACGGTCAGTTTTTCTTCAAAGTCCATACAATTATTGCTAATGCAAAATTTCCTCTTTTTCAGGCCTCTGGTTATGGCTGGCACGCCGCAAAAGCTTATTGCTCGATTGACTGACGTTGAAGGAAAAGGTTTGGACATTCTAATTTTTAAGGCTTGACGACTAACTGCATTGTGATATAAAGATGACCACGCATTCATTGAAACATTTCTACTTACTTTTCGGTATTTCATGCCAGCCGAAGAATGCTTCAAACACATCGTTTCGAGGTTTAATTGCGTTCCGCCGGAAAATGCCACTCCCGAAGATGTTGAATACTACAACAAAATGAAAGGGCCAATACAAGAATGGTACCTGTCAAGGATTATTTCATGACTTGCATTCATTTGCTTTTTTTCTTAATCTGCATTTGTTGAAAACAGTGTTGCAAACATTCTCGAGTTATGGGCAAGGGGGCACTGGCACGATTTCGCTCTAAGTTCCGAACTCAAATCAAATTTAGAGCATTTTGCGATGGAGTTTATGTATAATGACGAGCTCAAAATCCGACAGAGGGCTCCCGTTCTGCTGGATGTCGTTGAAAAACAGGTTTAGAAGCATCAAAATATACAACCCGCACTAAAACAATTCTTATTCAGACTGTGAAGTATGATGAAATGTACTCCTATTATAAAATGGTGGAACGAAAAGGAAAAGTTCTGGAGAGCATGTTTTTGGAACTGACACCAGAAGTCCTCAGTCACCAAATTTGCATTCATAACTTCAAGCTCTTCAAAAATATCCATCCAATTGAGTTTTTGCATCAAATTTGGGGGAGTGATCGTGAGATGACTCCATATTTGAACTTTTTCATTGACCGTTTCGACAAGGAGTCTTACTGGGTGGCGACAGAAATCGTCATGCAAAAAGATTTGAAAAAGAGAATCAAGATCCTGGCCAATTTTATATTGACAACAAAGGTACCTTCCTTTCATCTTCCTTCAATTCAACTGACCAGGCATTTTACAGGCCTGTCAAGAAGCAAATAACTTCTTTTCTCTATTTTCCCTGATGTCTGGACTTGGTTTATCTCCTGTATCTCGGCTAAAGAAGACGTGGGAGGTGTGTTTGAGAGCGTTTTCATGAAGATGGTATTTACCCATCGTTGCAAAAATTGTAGGGCCTTCCCGAGAAGGCCAAGACAGCATACGAGGAGCTAGAAAAAATCATTGACCCTTCGCGAAATATGAAGAATTATAGAGATTTGCTAGCCAAGGCCGTTCCTCCAATTGTACCTTTTTTGCGTGAGTTACTTCAAAAATCAATCTGAATAGAAAAGCCCATTAACAGATGATTTTATAGCAATTTATTTGAAAGACTTAACTTTCATGAATGACGGAAACGCGAAAATGGTTGAAGGCATGATCAACTTTGAAAAACTGCGGATGATGGGTAATCGCGTCAAAGATATTGTTTCTCTGGTGGCTGTGGAGTATAAGGGAGACGCCCAGCCACATATTCAAAACTATATTGCGAAACCGCCTGTTGAAAAGAATATGGCCAAACTCAAGGAAATGTCGCTTGAATGTGAAAAGGCCGCGTCGTAAGCATGTACCAACCGCTGGAATGAGCGGGATTCGGGGAAGATTTATATCTATCTATTCATTTTTCTAGTTTTAAAAAGAGTTACCGTATCCTTTCTAAAAATCTCAAGAATGTCTTTTTGGAAGCCAGGAGCGCTTGTTCCTGGTACAATCTACATCATCGACATCAATCAGATGTTATGGTAAACTCCTGCATTAAAACAGCATCCTAAACACAGGCGAAGACCGAGAAGCGGCTTCTGAGTCGCAGTTGGCGATTTTGCCCAACTCAAACAAACTTGGTGCAATGCCAATATCAATGCAACGCAGGAGACTGCCGATATTTCCTGTCAGAAACCAGCTCTTGTTTCTAGTCGAAAACTATCAAACAGTTGTTGTTGTCGGAGCCACAGGTTAGACATGAAGTCTCTTCAATCACAAACTCAGACCTCCCGACAGGTTCGGGAAAGACCACGCAGTTGCCACAGTTTCTATTCGAAGAAAAATGGGGAAGCCAAGGCGTCATTGCTTGTTCGCAGGTGTGCATCAGTTTCACATAAGCTGATTGATACTCTGTTAACTTCCTCTTTAACAGCCAAGAAGAATCGCGGTCACATCCGTCGGTAATAACTAGAAACTCCTTATTTTTGATTCTTTGAGTTTTCTGACGGTTGATATCTCTTTGTGAAAAGCGGCCAGAGTTGCTGCAGAAATGGGAGTTCAATTAGGACGCGAAGTTGGATATGCAGTGAGATTCGATGATGTCAGCAGTGAGGCTACGAAAATCAAATTCATGACGGATGGCCTTTTATTTCGTGAAGCTTTGCTGGATCCGCTTCTGTCAAAGTATAGCGTCGTTATGATTGATGAAGCTCACGAACGATCGTTATATACTGATATCATGCTTGGAATTTTGAAAAAGTGAGAATGAGTGCGAGACTTATTTGGTTCTCAATACTACATTTCGTCATAGAATCATGAAAAAAAGGCCAGAATTGCGAGTGATAATTTCTTCAGCAACTTTAGATGCACAAGTATTTAAGGATTTTTTCAACTTCAATGATACATCCGATGCGGATAAGGATACTTCTGTGATTGTTTCTATTGAAGGACGAACATTCCCAGGTCAGGAGGCTATCGTTGATCCAAATAACCTTATCTATGGAGATCTAAAGAATGTGTATTGTTTAAGTGGATGTTCAATTCCTGCAGACACCTTGTGCAGACTACGTGAACGAATCAGTGGAAGTGGCCTTGCATATCCACAAACAAGAAGCTCCTGGAGATATTCTCATTTTTCTGACTGGAAAAGACGAAGTAGATACCGTTGTCTCATTATTAAATGATATGGCAAAGTCGTGAGTGTCAGAATTTCTTGGCATTTTTGAATTCAACATGCTCTTTTCTAAAGGACAATTCTAAAGGACAAAGACTTCTGCCCGTTCTCTCCGCGCCGTCCCTGTGTATGGTGGATTGACTATGGAAGAGCAGGAGCAGGCGTTTGATGCACCACCAGAAGGCATCCGGAAAGTTGTTGTTGCCACCAACATCGCAGAAGCATCGATTACCATTGACGGGATCGTTTATGTGATTGACTGTGGTGCTGTAAAAATCAAAGGCATATAACCCAAGAACTGCAATGGAGAGTTTGATTGTGGTTCCAATATCAAAGGCATCGGCGCAACAACGAGCGGGACGCGCCGGTCGAACACGACCTGGAAAATGCTTCCGCCTTTTTACGGAAAAGTCGTACATGGAATTGGCAGACACATCTATTCCTGAAATACAGAGGTTTTTATTTTCATTTCAAGTTTATTTTTTAATGTCGTCATGAGGCTGAGAGAAAATTCAGGAGCAACCTTGTATCTGTGATTTTGCAGCTGAAAGCAATGGGTATTGACAATGTGCTGCGATTTGACTTTTTGTCACCACCTTCAGCAGAATCAATGGCAAAAGCTCTTGAACTTTTGTACAGTCTGAAAGCTTTGGATGATTACGGAAGGTTGACCTATGCCATTCGGGCTGCAGCTGGCGGAGTTTCCATTAGACCCCCCTATGGCCGCAATGGTAAGTTGAGATACCATCAGGTTGAACCACTTGCTCAGTCTTTTCATATAGCTATTAAACTCTCACGGATTTATGTGTGCCGAAGAGACTCTTTCAATCGCTGCCGTTTTGACAGTACAGGTATGCTTTTTCGCACAAGCCTCCAGACTCTGACTTTATTTTTTAAAGAACGTTTTTGTCAGTCCGTCAAACCAGCGATTG
Source organism: Obelidium mucronatum (assembly GCA_025765595.1). NCBI lineage: Eukaryota > Fungi > Chytridiomycota > Chytridiomycetes > Chytridiales > Chytriomycetaceae > Obelidium > Obelidium mucronatum. Next base: position 68,628 of record JAIVFH010000056.1, on the reverse strand, counting down.
GACGCTGAAGAAGAGCGACGAAAATTTAGTGTCGAAGAAGGGGATCATATTACGTATCTGAATGGTGAGGCACAACAGAGATTATGTTTTGAGTACATTTTTTAACTTTGAAACACGCAGTGTATAATGCGTTTGTAAAAAATAAGCAAAGTCCCCAGTGGTGCCACAAGCGTTTTGTCAACTATAAGGCTTTGATGCGAGCCGTTGCTGTCAGGAAGCAGTTGGAGAAATATTTGAAAAGGCTGGTATTCTGCCACTTAATGAAACAAGAAACTTACCAGTCCCTTTAGGTTTGAAGTTACAATTCGATCTTGCCGAGGTGATGCTATTGCTGTAAGGAAAGCGATAATATCAGGGTACTTTGCGCAAGGTGAATTCCATATATTAATAGTAACAATAATGACTGGCTCCTCTAACTTTGACGAAATCCTTCCAGCCGCCAAACTGCAACCTGATGGATCTTACATTACATTACGTGAACGAACTGTCTGTTACATACATCCCACATCTGTCTTGTTCAATCGATCTCCAAGCTATGTTGTGTTCAATGAAGTCTTGCAAACCGATCGGACATGGATTCGAGATGTTTCTGTTGTCGATGACCCGTCTTGGCTGACCGAAATCGCCAGTCACTTTTATGAATTCAAGAAATAAAAATTAATTGCAAATATTGCAAATGGAAAAGGACCCATACAACAAATGTAAAATTCTTTTTGAAAAAAAGGGTAAAGAATAAAACTCGAGATAAATGTAAACCCAAAAGTCAGAAAAACTAAGAGAGGAGACCACACCGCAAGAAACAGAAAAGGCTCGCACCACTTTTTATGAACGTGGTGAGTGAGGCGCCTTGACCGTTGGAGCCTTTTTCGCTCCTCCAACGGCGTTACTCAAAGTTCCAAAAACAGGAGCAGCAGGAGCCGGCATAGCTTTACCGTCCTTCATTGGAGGAAGTTTTTCGTTATCCCTATCGGCCTGCTTCGCTTGGTCGAATGTGTTGATAGCTAAACTAATATCAGCTTCGAGAAAACAACCAGCTTCACGACAAACCTGCTTTAATTCCTTCTGCACCCAGAGCAAGAGTACCCGCCGGTAATTGAGATGTACCCATAAGTCCTTTCAATTCAGAAATCTTCTCTTTCTCTTCACTTTTTACAAGACGTCAATAATTAGCAACCCATCAAAAAAAAAAAACAGGACAACCAACCGTAAAACATTGAACACACGAGCCATTCGTCCAATGGCCATAATTTTGTTCTTGATGACCATTTTTCTGGCTTCTTGCTCTGACACTGTCAAGCTTTGTGTTTAACATGATAGTTATGGACAAAACGAGGCACCAACATTCTTCCAAAGCATTGCTTCCGTCTTCCAGCTCTTCTTTGCTGCAAATACTGAGTATAGCGAGAAGCATATCCGTGACTATAAATACCAATATATTAAACCATGAAAACAGGTAAAAATCACTAACTCTTTTCGCCTACAAAAGGCAGTGACCATGTGAATACGTCCATAAAGTTTGGTAGCCAGTATGGATGAGGGCTGCAGTTGAACTGCCTGATATTCATGACATTGTTTTCGTACTTTAGAACGGCGGCCTTGTTATTGTACACATCGAGATAGTTTGGTGCCGAGAAAATAGTGATAACAGAAGGAAATCCTGTTGTCCGTGTTTTTCGATACATTCGGTATCTAATACAACAATTCGTGAAATTCACGAAAATAAAGAACGCTTTAGCGTGACATACCCAGCATCTTGCGCTTCATGAGCTCGAATGATTGACAGTAATCCATTCTTTTCCAAAAAGGCACAGGCTGCATGGTAACTGAAAAAGTAACTACATCCACGAACTCCATTGTGGACGAAAAATTCGTTAGTCCGCTCTTGACCAAAATCTTCCAAGGGATCAGCCCAAAGAAGGTCGCACATAATTCCGTGTGTGGGTGGTTCACGAAATCGATTGATCTGTTCTCAGAAAAGTTACGTTTTAAACAACCACTTCAAAACAAACTAGAAAAATTCTTTAAACAAACATTTCTCAAGTCATCCAGTGTTTGTAATTCTGGAGAAAGTCCTCCGTGAATGCATAAGAACTGCTTGTTCATAACTGCTGCCAATGGAAGAGCACAGAAGCTTTCAAGACATGCTTCATACACTTTTTCACTGTATTTGTGTTTGCCTATCGGTAATGGTATAAATTTCTGATTCCGCTTAATCGACTTTCACTCACACTCAAGTTTGAAAGTGAAATAATCGGTCAAGTGCCTGCACTCATGATTTCCTCGTAACAGGAAAATGCTGTCCGGATACCAGATTTTGACACTCCAGAGATAAAGAACGCACTATTGAATTGAAATCTGAATGAGATGACGCTCAGACAATGATACATATCGATGACAAAGCCCTGCCGCTGACAGCAGATAAATAAGCCTTCCTCTCTTTTCAACTCCTCTTATTTCGCTGCAGATAAGGGAACGATTTTACCTCGATAGAGTAATAACCGCGATCGACATAGTCACCCAAAAACAGGTATCGCGTCGTAGCAGGGTCACCACCCACTTCAAACAATTTAACAAGATCGAAGAACTGCCCATGTACATCTCCGCAGACTATATTAAAGACATTATTAGTTTGGGATTCTTATGGTAGATACCAGGCCATCAATCGCCCCCACAGCCAATCCCAAAGCGCCATAAATGATGAATTTGAAAACATTGGGCTACAATATCCTTTTCCCAGGCACCCCCGACAATACTTCGTCCATTGGTAGTTTCTTGTGGTATCTCTCCTAGTTTTCTCCTCAAAACATACCCGTAATGGGGGCAGCAACATCTAGTAGCGTGGGTTCTTTTTTCAGCAGTTCTGTTCCACGATTGATGATTGACAAGGCCTGATCTTCAGTTAACCGTCCCTCCTTCAAAAAATGCGATTTGAGAAAGGCAAGGTCTGGCTTTGTTCCGTCTTTTTGCGAAAAGAATTGAGCAGCAGTAGGAAGGAAAACAGCTGGAGCTTCAACGTCTGAGAGTGTTGGTTTTGGGTTGATATTTAAAAACAGGAGAAGCAGATACGATCCACCCATCAATCCATCCATCAGTAAACCAGTCCACCCAAACCACCAATTTGATGTCGTTGGCTGATCGGTAATAAATCAAGTGCGGGAGAAACAGCAGGATACCTTTGGTGATTCTCTCGCGGGTGGATACTTTCTCGCCAGTGTCCAGATAGTGAACTGTGAAGTCAATGTCTTTCCGAGGACCGTTCTTTGGTTTGATTGCTTTTGCCAAAATAGCAACTTGAGTTTCATCTTCGGCCGTCAAGTCTCTTTTTGGCGGAGAACTCATTTTTAAGGTGATTGTTGTTGTGGAAAATCGAAATAAAATAGCGATTATGCCAGCCTCATTGGAAGACAAGAGAAGCCATCGTGTTTCAAAATAAATCAATATTATTGGTTTCTTTTCATCGATGTTCCCCCTTTTCCTCCATTTTTTAAAAACGATAACGACGCGAATCCATGACTCCTGATACAACCACTACGCCCAGCAACAGCGAAAGCCCCTCTGGCAAGACCAAAAAGCGCAACTTGGAGGATTCGAACGATGGACTCTACTTGGAAACTGTGCAAAGACAGCTTCTTGATTTTGACTTTGAAGCCCTTTGTTCAGTTTCCTTGTCGCCGTTGAATGTTTACGCTTGTCTTGTGTGTGCAAAGTTGTGAGTCATCAGCTGGGGGAAAGCGGATAAAAAGATCTGATTGGATTGCAGCTTTCAGGGCCGAGGAACAGCGTCGCATGCATATACACATTCGCTCGCAGTCGACCATCATATCTTCATCAACTTGTCAACACTTAAAGTATATTGTCTGCCTGAATCCTATGAAGTCAAAGATGCGAGTTTGTCGGATATCAAAGTATTGTAGGATTTGATTGATAAACTGTGGCCTTTAACGTGTTTTCACAGTACGTTATTCGCCCGTTTTACAACAAACAACAAATCAATTCTCTGGATTCAGTCGGCGCATATTCTTATGATTTGAATAATAAGTCATTTTTGCCGGGTTTTGTTGGTCTGAACAACGTCAAGGAGAATGATTACGTGAATGTGGCAAGTAGCTCTCCACCTCCCCGAACTTTCAATGCTCGAATCTGACCGCTCCTTGCCTTTTTTTAATCATTGAAGGTCATTCAAGCATTAGCTCATGTCAAACCTTTACGTGATTTCGTTTTGGATGACCTTGAGCTTGATGTTCTGAACAGTGTCGTAGTGAATGCGAAACCAATGCCAAATGGCTCCAAGAGAAAAAGTTCCGAACTAGGTGCGTATGGTTGTGGTTGATTGCATGTCTTAATGTGTTTCTTTTTGTAGTCAATCGTTTCGCGACACTGGTTCGAAAAATGTGGAATGCAAAAGCTTTTAAGGGACAAGTTTCACCTCACGAATTTTTACAGGTGAGCGGAAAGACTGCAAAGGCTTTTGTTAAACAGCGTACTTAAGAACTGGGTCTAAATTCGTAGGAAATGACCAATGCAAGCGGAAGACAGTTCTTGCTAACTGCTCAATCTGATCCTGCTGATTTTCTTGCTTGGCTGCTGAACAGTTTGCATAGTGGAATGGGCGGAAACCCTCGAAAAAACGGCAGCTCCATCATTCACAAGATTTTCCAAGGAGAAGTTCGCGTGCAAAGTCAGGCAGTTGACGGCGCGGGTGGCGACTCTGGAATAGTTCAAGTGTTTGATGACAGTAAAGGTACTGTGTCTCTTTTTCGGTTCCTAAACTGATTCACCTTTAGATACTACAATCACCAATTCACCCTTTCTGTTCTTGACTTTGGATTTACCTCCCCCTCCATTGTTTCAAGATGAGCTGGAGCGTAACATTATTCCTCAAGTCCCTCTGTCCTCACTACTGGAAAAATATGACGGTGTAACTGACAAGGTAATCTAGACTAGTTTACGCGGCTGCGAGTGACTAATATCATGCTTGCTTTGAAGGAATACACTCAATCAATCAAACGTTTTCGTCTTACCAAGCTCCCACAATTTCTAATCTTTCACATCAAGAGATTTACCAAAAACAATTTCACGACTGAAAAGAATAGCACCATTGTCAATTTCCCTATTCGTGGCGTTGATATGCGGGAATGTAAGAAGTTCTCGTTAGTGAATTTTAAACATTCTCAAATATTAAACTCTCGACAGACCTTGACCCATCTGTGGAAGACCCGAACACGATCTATAACTTGGTTGCTAATATTTGCCATGATGGAAAGCCAGGTGCTGTGGAAGGATCATACAAAGTCCATGTTCATTGTAAGGGCAAGGATCAGTGGTTACAGATTCAAGATTTAATCGTGGAAGAGTACGTTTCATCATATTTGTTTATGTTACTTACATTCTTCACTACAGGATTGCACCTCAAATGATTTTCCTTTCTGAAACTTATATTCAGATTTGGGAAAAGGCGTAACTTAACAAATAAAGTAAAGCCAATGTTTAAAATTCATTTAAACACGTTTATTTGGAAGTCCGCTGCATTTTAGCGATTTATCCACGACTTGTTTTTTCAAAATTGCGCTTCTGCATGAAAACCGTTGACATGCCTCTTTAAGTACTTTGCTTCTGTAAAAGCTTTGCTGCATTTATTACACTTGAAGGGTCTGACAACTGTATGAGCATGTTGCTGATGAACCATCATATCGGTAACACTCGGGAATCTATCTCCGCACTTTTGGCATGAGATTACATCAGTTTTTCTATTGGCGATAACATGGCTGTGCCCGTGTGCAATCAAATCATTGCTGTTTGAAAACGCAGCGGGACAAATATGGCACTTAAACGCTCCTTCCGTTGGATTCCTTTGTGAAACTAAATGCGTATTTTTCGCAGAAGTTGACTGTATGAATACTGCTGGGTGGTTGCGAGTCGTTGTGGCATGATTATTCATTCCAGTTTCGAGAATATGCAGGGAGTTCCTGCTACCGGCGCTCACACCATTCAAGATAAATTGGGCCCTTTGAAAAATTGCTTTGATGGCAACATGATCGGCAGGTAATTCTTCAATATGTTGCATTATTGTATTTGACGGGTACACTTGTTGACAAAGTTTTATTAAAAAATGCTGAATGAGTATCAAAAGCGTGTTGAATGGATTATTGATCTTCAAGGAAAGTTTCCCATTCAAGGTCAGTTGATTCCTTTATTGTTATGTATGCCCTGGTTTAGTGGCAACGCAAGAGCTTTGGATTTACTGGGAAATGGCTTCATGATTTGAACAACACTTTGAATTACTTGATTTAAGTAGTGTGGGGAAAAAATAATGCGGATCAGGTTAGAACTGTTGTATCTTTCGGCTGGTTAAAGTGGGTTTTGGAGCCTTTGTAGAAGTCAACTTTCGCGTTGTCGTTCTTTTGCGTATACTAGTAGAAGTTCTTGTCAACTTTTTCTTGGTTGTCGTCTTCTTTGTTGTTGCTCTTGTTGAAGTTGTTGTCTGTAACGGTCGTAAAACTGGCCCATTGTCACACCATTGCCAAGAAATTGGAATTCGGCCCTACGCCAAGCAAAATGATCAAAATAAAAAAACTCTACAAGCATAAATACTTACTTTGGCAATCAGCCCAATCTTCTGGAACCCTGTTGGTGTCATATCCAAATCATAGAACTTGCAGCCAACACATCGATCCATAACTTTCGCTTTAATCGTTCCCAAGAGGCCCGTAATTTGAACACACCGCCCGCATACTTTTGCATGGTTTGGATTCGTATCGTTCTTTGGCTGCGTCTGGTCATACAGGAGCTGACTCTAAACTCCATCTGTTTATCAGTTTACGAACGCGAAAAAAATTACAATAGGCTTACAACTGCCACTATCAGCTCAGAGTCGTAAACTATCGATCCGCATGCTCCGTATCCGCCTTCTGTATTGTAGTAGGTTCCTTCGCCATGCATAATAGGTCGAACGATTACGGCTGCGGTATCGTTATACACTGGCGGGCTGCCTCCAGCGTTTACCCCAATCAAGAAAACGCACGACAGAAGTAGTAGCGTTGGAGTAGTGAATCTAGTTGGTACGCGCATTCCTTCTCTTGGCTCTGGGTGGTATTTTTTCATGGTGGCGTTTGGCATGCCAGGGGTAGCTGCTTAAAAAGACCCCGCCATCATTACCACGGCGAAAGAAAATATTCCAACGTTTGAAAACCTCTTCTTTAATTTGATTATTCCACTACTCTTCCATAACAACCTCTGTTTCTTTCTGTGACCCTCTGGCCTCGTTAGGGGATCCAGAGGTCTGAACAGTTTCTTCGTATTCCATAGGAGCGGACGATTCAAATAAACTAGAGTAAGGTGGTGGAAGCTTCTCATTTTCTACATCAGCAAGTTGCGCTTCTTCAAAAGAAGCAATTGCTTGAAGAAGAAAAAGGTCAATGACACAGCAAAAAAAGCCGACTCCTTACCATCTTTGATTCCATGCAAGCCTAGCGACAAAGTCCCAGCAGGCAATGAGTCGCTGCCCATCAACGCCTTCAATTTGGCAATCAGTTCCTCTTCTTTCCTGTCAAGTAAGACACAAATGTTAAAAAAAAAAATCACACCAACAGAAAACCAAGGGGTTTCTTTTTGGTATATACCGGAGAAAACTAAAGGCGTGTGTCATTTTCCCAAACGCCCGAACCTTATTTTTGATCACTTCTTTTCGGTCTTCAATGCTTTCGACTGCTTCTTCCTCCTGCTTCTCGGCTTCAGCCAATTCCTCGTCACTGCAAATACTCAGGAGCGCCAAGAACATGTTTGTCACTACAGAAAGAAAAGTTTCAGAATCTGTTGCACCCACACAACAGATTGAAAAACAAAAACATGGTATAATCACTCAACTCGTTGTTCCAATAAACGGAACCGACCACTCAAACACGTCCATAAAGTTTGGCAAAAGGTATGGATGCTCCACCGCATTGAACTGCCGCATTGTAATCTGCCTATCGCAAATCATGATTGCAGCCTTGTTGTGAAAATTGTCCAAATAATTGGGCGCCGAAAAAAGAGTAATCAGAGACGGGAACCCGGATTTCCCCTTCTTGTACATTTTGAATCCTTCTTTTTGCGCTTCGTGGGCGCGGATTACGGAGAGGAGGTTGTTTCTTTCCAGGAATGAGCAAACTGCCTTGTATGTGTACGAGTAACTACAGCCACGAACTGGATTCCGAATAAATGCCGAGTTTGAATCGACTTCTTGGCCATAGTCTGTGGTGGGATCGGACCAGAGTAAATCGCACATGAGACCTGAAGTTGGGGGCTCGCAGAATCGATTAATCTGGTAAAGGAAAGAAAGCACTTTAATTCCTTCAACAAAGGGGAGGGCAAAAAGGCTCAAACCATCTTGAAATCATCGAGGGTTTTCAAGTCGGGGGAAAGGCCACCATGAACGCAAAGAAATTGTTTGCCAACCACTGCAGCCAACGGAAGGGCGCAAAAGCTTTCAATGCAAGCTTCATAAACCTTTTCGCTGTATTTGTGAATGCCTGGTAGAAAAGAAAATCATCTTTAAAAATAAAAAAAAATAAAAATTAACAATTAGTAGGGATACTGTACATTCCGCCTTGAAAGTGAAATATGACGTCAAGTGTCGGCATTCATGATTCCCACGCAACAAGAAAATACTCTTGGGATAGCACAACTTCAGACTCCAAAGAAACAAGACACACTATTGCACAAGAAAAAGGATGAGATCATATTCAACAAAAACTAAAACCGGTGATGGATTCCTCTGTTGTAAAATGCTTTACCTCGATAGAAAACTGCCCTCGATCAACATAATCCCCAAGGAATAGGTAAGGGGTAGTAAACGGATCGTTTCCAACTTCAAATAGTTTCATCAAATCATAAAATTGACCATGAATGTCTCCACAAACTAATATTTGTTGGGTGTTTCACATGCCAATCAAAAAAAAAAAAAAGACAGAGAGAGACTAACCAGTGATGGGCGTCGGCAATTCCAACATATTTGGTTCACTTGTCATTATTTCCGTTGCCTTTTTAAGAATAAACAGTGCTTGTTCCTCTGAAAGTCGCCCTTCACTTGTCAAATGAGTCTTGAGAAATTCCAAGTCTGGCTTTGAAGGGTCACGTTTCGAAAAGAATTGATCGTGAGTTGGAATGAATGTGGCCGGTGGCGGAACGTCTATGTTATCAAGAGGGACGAGTTATCAAACAGGGATCCCATCACTCAGCCAAAGCCAGATATTACGATAGAGGAACCCAGAAGCATTCAGACTTAATGTCTTTAACTATGCATATATCATGCTCGTGATATGCTTCGGATCACAGTCATCGAGTTGAAGCCACGATGTTTCAGAGCCAAGAGAGGTACCCACCAGTAATCACTCGAGTCAACGTCGAAACTTGTTCCCCTGACGGAAGATACTGTACAGTGAGATCAACTTTTGCACTACCGTCTTTGGTTGCTTCAGGATCTGCCATTCTATTTCCAAAGTGTTTATTTGAAACCGTTTTATTTATTTTTATTTTATTCAATTATTATCGCCTTTCATCTCTGCGTGAATCCGAACTTCGTTTGTATCGATCATCTCGACGATCTCTATCGCGGTTTCTGTTGTCGTCTCCCTTGTAATCACGCCTATCTCTACCGCCTCGATCGTCATACCTGTCTCTCCTGTCACCGCCATCATCCCTCCTTCTTTCATTGGGTCTGTCGACTTTGTTGTTGCTACTGCTGCTGCTACTTGACAAGCGCTCTCTTTCACCACCACCACCACCATCACCACCATCGGCCCCTCTCCTACTTTCTTCCTCCTTCCTCATTCGCTTCTTTTCCCTATCCAAAGTACTTCCATCATGGTCAAACACCAAATCATAGCTCTTCCTTCCACTCGCCAACCCCGCATCTCCATCCTCCCCATCCTGTCCTCGATACTGTCTACGTTTCTGTAACCCTTTCCCACCAAACTCACCATCATCCAACCCTCGTCTGTTGCCAACAAGGAAATCGGCATGCAGTTTGGAAACGGACTGCGAAAAGTCCACGTGGATTCGGCGATCGTCGATCAGGACATTGTCCATTTTAAAGTATGCTTCTTCAGCGCTTTCTTTGGCTTCGAAATCAATGAAGGCGTAGCATAGGGAGTCTTGGGTTTTCTTGTCTCGAATGATTTCACAGCTGTAAAAGAGGAAGAGGGGGTATTATGGTTTTAGAGGGGGGCCAAAACAAAAAAAAAAAAAAAAAAAAAAAAAAAAAAAAAAGAGGAGCCAGTTGTTTTGTTTATCATACCTCCTGATTTCCCCAAATCGTGAAAAAATCAACTCCAAATCTTCATCCCTCGTTACAGGATTCAGTTTACAAACAAAGAGGATATTCTCGGGGGGTCTGATTTCAGCAAACGGCAAGTCTCCAATCATTTCCAAGGTGAGTGCTCGTGCAGCGGCTTCGCGATCACGCGACTCTTTTTCAAGGATGGCTGGGTCAATGTCTGGGAATAGGTTTTCGTCTTCGGCGATTCGTGATGATGCGAGGAGTTGGGGTGGGGGCGACGGGGAGCGTGAGGGGACTATTAATTCTGGTGGGTCTGGGAAAGGGTCGTCTAATATGATTGTATGTTTGATTCTGGTTGTGGTTGGTTGGATGAGGGTGGATGGAGTTGATGAGAAGTAGAGTCAGTAAGAAGCGTCACTGATGGAATAGAAACAATCACAAAAAAAAACGCTTTACCGAACATCTCTAAACGGTCGCTTATCATCATCCACAAGTTGAGCATTCAAAGCATCGAGAACCTCAAGGCCTTCCACGACTTGACCAAAGACTGCATGTTGGCCATTCAAGTACTCTGCCCCTGAATCCGCCAAGGTGAAGAAGAATTGTGAAGAGGCCACGCTTTCCTGTCAGAGATTGTGTGTTGAATGTATTGGATATGAAGATATCAAAAAGGGATCGATATTGGGATTGATTGATTTCGTGGAATGTATTGGATATAATTGATGAATGGATTGTACGGGATGGATTGGATTGAATGGATTGGATTGGATGGGATGGATTGGATGGGATGGATTGGATTGAATGGATGAATGGATTTTGAATGGGATGTGATGGATGGGATGGATGAATGGAAGGAATCGATTGACTGAATGTGAAGGAATGGAACGGATGAATGGATTGGAATGGCATGGAATGTATTGGATATAATTAATGAATGGAAGAAATAGGATGGACGTGATGAATGCTTAGAAAAGAAAGAAGACGAAGATTCCGCTCGTTCCTCGCTCCATGTCTTCCATGTCATCCATGTCATCCATGTCATCATTACCTGTTCACCATGAGAACCTTTTGCATCAACGCAAGCAAACGAAACGACACCCTTCTTGTCATGCTTCAACTTCTTGTGTTTTTCAGGTTTAAAATACTTGATTCCATCATTAATGGTTTCACCATCCTTCTTCATCTTCAAAAGACCCCAAACACTGGAGCCCGAGTTTAAATCTCCAGTACAATCACCACCCGTTTGAGCCGTAAATCCTTGAGTGATTGAATGAAACAGAGAGTAGTTGTAAGCCTTGAGTTTGCCTGGTATTTCAGAATTTGTAGTTGAGTGAGTAGTGACTCTGTTGGAATGAGAGACAGGAATTCCGCTCGTGCCTCGTTAAAGAGTGGTGAACTGACGACGACATCGCCAAAGGCGATAGAAACCCATCGCCTACGGCGACAATAACCGCCGACAGCGACAATGACAACAACAGCCGACGGCAAAGGACACCGCACACCGCCTTTGGCAGTAAAACTTACACAGTTTGATAAAGTTTGTGCATGCAATAGGGGCTCTTGTGACGTGCAAGTCAACGACGATATCGCCAAGAGAAGTCTGCAAAAGAATGCGCAGTCAGTCAGTCAGTCAGTCAATGAGTGTTATAAAGGGATGCATAGCATCCGAGTGCAATCCAGACAGGTCAAAAACATGAGAGAGGAAACACAACCTCGATTAAAACAGACATAACACAACAATCGTGTTATAAAAATTGTTTTTTTATTTATTGTATTTTTTTCCATTCTTTTTACGTAATTGACGATTCACAAACAAAACAATAAAACCAAAGACTAATAGGTTCTTGAGTTTGCCTGGCACTGCTTGAGCATGTCGAGGTAGAACTGGCACGCGCTGATGTCGTTCGAGCTCTTCTCGAGACACGCGGTGAAAGCCTTCGAGTCGGCCTCGCACGCGCTGCCGGCGCTGAACTGCGGCTGCTGCGGCGGCGCGACGGACTGCGGCGCGGCGGGCGCGGGCGCCGACGAGCCGCCGCCAAACAGCGAGCCGATGCCGCCGGCGAGCGTGTGGCCGACGGCCGATCCGACGGCGACGCCGGCCGCCGTCGACGCCATGTTGGCAAACAGCGACGGCTGCTGCGGCGCCGCCGCCTGTTGCATCATTGGCGGCGCCGCGTGCTGCACCGCCGGCGGCGCCGGGGGCGGCGGCGCGTGCGCGGGCGCGGCGGCCGTCGTCGACGCCGGGCGGCTGGCGGTCGTGGTTGACGCGGGCTTGCGCGTCGACGTGGTGGTGCTTCGGGACTGGCGGGCCATCGTTCTTTTTTTCTTTTTTTTTTTTTTTATTCTTTCTACTCTCTTCTTTTTCTGTCCTTTTGTAATTTCAAACCACGTGTTTGACAATAAACACTGTAAATAAACAAAATAAAAATAAATATCATCGAGAACATTCCACCGCCGCCATTGACTCCTGTGATGAAGATGATGGTGACGCAAGACGATCCGCAAATCTCGGCTTACTCGATCGGGGAATGCATCGGCACAGGCCAGTACGGAAAGGTTTCTTTTTTTTGTTTATTCTCTTTTTACTTTTTTATTCAACGCGTGATTTCAACCCGAATACCACTACTACTGCAACAAACAATTAAGGTGTTTCGTGCTGTTTACAAGAGAACAAATACTCTTGTTGCTTTGAAACTGGTGGATCTTTCTTGTCGTTCTAAACAAGATGTTGAAGCATTGAGAGATGAAATCATTTGTCATCAGAAAATGTCGAGGCATCCCAACATTGTTTATTGTCTGGATTCTTTTGTTACGAGGAAAGGTGTGTGTTTCATATCATTGCCGAAGGCGATCATCGCCGAAGGCGATGTATTCTTTTTTTTTATCATCGCCGAAGGCGATGTATTCTTTTTTTTATCATCGCCGAAGGCGATGTATTCTTTTTTTTATCATCGCCGAAGGCGATGTCATATTATCGCCGAAGGCGATGTTTTCTTTTTCTTTTATCATCGCCGAAGGCGATTTCATTATCGCCGAAGGCGATGTATTCTTTTTTCCATACCGCTGTAGGCGGACTGCAATACAACATACCACCCACACTATACCGCCGAAGGCGGTGTTTCGTTCTTTCTGCATGAACAAAAAAACATCATACCACCCACACAATACCGCCGTAGGCGGTGTGTCATTCTTTCTGGATGATGGCATCACATCCATCCCAATACATCCCATCCCATTCTTCCATCCATCTGACTACATCTTTTCATCCATCCATTCCCATCCATCTATTCAATGATTGCTGCCGAAGGCGACATATTTTTCTTTCCATCACACTGCAGGCGGTGTTTCGTACTTTCTGCATGAGTACAAAACATTATACCACTAACAATAAAAACAACAATAAATAATGGTCAAGAAGTCGCAGTGGTTACGGAATTATGTCCCAATGGTGATTTGATGGCGGCGCTTCAGAGTTTTGGAGAGTTTAGTCTCGAGAGAGTTCAAGAGTTTGGTGTCTGCCTTGTTCAAGGTTTACAGTTTTTGCATGTCGAATGTGGGATCGTTCATCGGGATCTTAAGCTTCAGGTACTCATTGCCGAACTCATCGTCGAAGGCGATGATCTACTGTTGCTAAAGGCGATGATTTACTCCTCCCTTATCGCCAAAGTCCACGTCTCTTAACGCAAGTCGATGAATAATTGCTCTCTTGTCGCCGAGGGCAATGTTCTACTGTCGCCAACTGCGATGATTAACTGCTCTCTTATCGCCAAAGGCAATGTCTCTTATTGCCTTCGTTCTACTGTCGCTAAAGACGATAGCTTACTGCTATCAAAGACGGAAACTTGTTGCCTCTCTCTTTCCAATCATTAATCGCTAATCAAACAAAAAAAAAACAAAAAAAACAATACAGAATATATTGATATCATCAACAGGAACACTCAAAATCTGTGACTTTGGATTCGCACAGTTGTTGCGTGGAAGCTTGGAAAACAAACTGACGTTGACTTCAGTCAAAGGAACGCCCATCTACATGGCCCCGGAACTTATTCAAGAAGAGCCATACACGCATTTGGTAGATTTATGGGCATTGGGAATAATGCTATTCGAGGTAATTCACAAAAGTATCGTGGCACGGCTTCAAACGTGCTCTCTCACACACACACATACTTTATACAGCTTCGAACGGGGAAGCCTCCCTTCTATACCACTAATATTTTCAAACTCATGGAAATGATTTTGAAGGATCCGGTTGTATTCCCAGACAAAGTATCGGCCGAAACCGAGTTCAAAGACCTCGTCAGCAATTTATTAATGAAACAGCCAAGTGCTAGATTAGACTGGCCAAATTTGGCCATGCATCCATTTATTGCTACTGCCCCCAAAACAACAGAGGAGCAAGATAACACCACATTCTCGGAAAAGAAAGGCAGACCTACAACGACAGATTCCGGAGTTGACGTTGCAAGTGCCAGAAAACCATCAGCCGCTGGAAGAAACAAAAGCTTGAAACCAGTCTGGGAAGCAATTGATGGTTTAGAGCTTCCACGTGACCTGGCTGATTCTGGCGAGAGAGCGAAACTTGATAAAGTTCTTGAAGAAAGAATCGTGGAGCCAATTGAAAAACTCAACTGGCAGCTCCTTTTGAATCAAACACAGTCTCAAAACAAGAGTCAGGTTTTGGAGAGCGACTTTCTTAAAACTACATTCAAAGGAATATGCTCAATGACTACATCACTGTGTGTTGAAGAGCTTGAACTGAGCGGCTACGCAACTCTAAAGCAAGCACTTCTCGTACTTCAAAGAATACTAATTGTGATTGGTTTCGAGGTGCCAGTCGAGTTTGATTTCATGTCTCACATCAAAATCCTCGTATCTTGGACTTGCAGTCTTGTACATGGGATATTGCAACTAGAAACAAGCCTCAAATATTATAGTGTCAATGCATTTGAACTGCTCGAGTCAACTCTGCAGCTACTGTCAGAGAGCATTCAAACTAGTTTACGCCTGTGTAGCCATAGTTCACAAACAAAAAAGGTGCTGGCACCAACCCTTGCAAAGCTCTTGATTCAGCTTTATTTGCCTCTGCTATCGCGACTGCTCTATTCATCCGTCAAGTCAACGCAGGCTGGAGACTCCATCTCATCCAATATAACAGATATCCGGAATGATAAATGGCTGAGAGTATTAAAGGCCTCGTTATCAGCAACAAAATTCACATTTGATTGCATTCATATGATTGAAGTTGATGGGATACAGACTGTGACAAGATGCCTTGACCACGTCGTTGAGCTGAGCCTTTTCTACACAATCTATGACTTTTTGAATGAATTTTGGGATGGCAGCCGACAAAGAGTGGTGATTTTGGAAGCTGTTTTGAGTGTTGTGAAGGCAATGGTGGTGGGTGGGTCTGTGACTCGGCAGATGCGACTTGCCCCTTTCTTGAACAACCATTGTGATACAATGGAGCTGTTCCAAGCATGGAACAAGTTGTTGGAGACAGTGGAGAAAGCTTTGCTGATGAATTCAGGCTTTGGGGTGAGGATGTTGGCAGATTTGGTTGTTTCTGGAAGCTGTAGATCATCTACTGATGCAGTTCTGCTGGTTGCTGTCTTGGGGCAAAATTCACAGCAAATTAGAGATATTTTGCAGCTGGATTCAAGAATGACTGGAAAACTGGTTGAACTGGTTTCAGGGGAAAATATTTGGCCAGCAGGTTTGGCAATGGAAGTGGTTTGGAGACATGATTTGGAGACAGGCAGTCTGAAACTAGCTGTGCTTAAAAGACTCACAAATTTGGATGCAGCCATTGACATTTCAAAAGTCAGCATGGATTTGAGGCTCTTGGTTACCATTATCCCAGTAAACCAGTACCAAGTTTTAAATGAGATATTATCAAGACTGGAAGACAAAATCATGGAGGCCCTATCAGAAAACAGCAGTATTGACTCAATGCTGAGTACCAACTTAAACTGGGTTGATGATCTTGCTATAGCTTCGGTGAAACTGGCAGAACACAACTTCAAGCTTGCAAAACAAATTCTGTCTTGTTTGATTCAGAGTGGATACAAGGTTCAAGTTTCAGTAGCATTGATTTTCTCACAGTTGTGGACATTTCATTTGAAAGAATCCCACCTGCATGCTGTTCTACACTGTCAGTGTAAAATGCTGGAATACTATCTCGTGGCACCCCAAGCTTTCATATCTCATTTTCCTCATCATTTTGCTGAAGTCAATTCTTATCACATCAGCAATATGAAATTTGCTATTATTGACAACTTGGCTCAAAATCTGATCATGCACAGCCTTGAGAAAATGGATGACAATGACCAAAATATAATCCAAGCAGTAGAAACTGTGGGCTTTTCTCTATCAATGCTGAGCTCAAGTACCCTTGATCTAGCCATTTCATTTCTTGCAAGAGTTGTCTTGACCAACCATAACAAACCAGCTGTACTCCAGCAAGTCATTGAGACCTTGTTGACAAATACAAAAGCCTTTGGGCCAGTATTTTGGGAGAGGATATTAGTGAATTCAACCCCTTCACAACAGTGGAATGGTTTGATCTGTGTTCAAAGTGTCCTCTATGCGGTTGCTGAAACCACAGCTGCACCTGATTTCATAACTGCAGTTGAGACATCTATTCAGAAAATCTTACATTCTGGTTCTTCAAATGTGAGACTGAAAGCGAGTTTGTTGAGTGCTGAATTTCAAGTAAAGAATTAAAAAAAAAAATATATGCTTTCTGGATCTCTCAGATGTTTTGTTGAAAAAACAATTTCATAGACTTTGGTTATTACTTGTTCTGTGTATATTTGCCTCTGTGGCTTTGATGACACCAATACCATCAAATCAGATCTTGATTGGATTGAAGTTTGGAGCCTCTTAGGGTCCCATTAATAGAGGTTTGCAGATATTTTAGTTTCAGATAAACAAATGAAGAGACAATTTTCCGTAGGTTGGGCGAAGGGCGGGTGGAAAGGTGTTCGAGATTTCGAGGTTAGAGATGCACAAGTCATGCTACCACCTCAAACCTTTAAAGCAGCGTAAGTCAGTGAGTGCTGCTGTTGCTGAGCGAGAGATTGCAGATCGATAGCGAACCTCTGAAGGTTTGATGGGGTTAGATGGCTGTGATGGGTGGAGGAAACATGGCGTACGTGGAAAGGTGTTCGAGATTTCGAGGAAGAAAAATCTCGACACCCGCCACAAGCCGAGCAGACGAGCGAGAGACTGGACAGTGAGAGGAAACCGGGAGAGGGAGGACCGAGTCGGTAGAAACCGGGGAGGGCTGCATTTTCACTACCTGTGTTAACCTACCTTTAGGACAAGTCCCAAAGCTTTAGTTAACACCCCCCATCGTTGCAAACCGCGAGAGACAAAGGTTGGGCAAAAAAGGGCGAGAGTTCAAGCCCGCAACAGAGAATCGCGAGCCCGAGACACCCAAAGCCCGCAGGGAAGTGCCCACGTTGGAATCAAGCCTAGAGAATCCTTGCAAGGCATGCCGCGAGAGCTGCGCGCCTTGAAAACGGAATCCTCAAGTATACCAGGTAGGCGTCGGAGCGCCATCTACCCATCGCCTGGATTTCCGCTGGAGAGTACCCCAGTAGCCCTGCCGCCGTGGCTCCGCCGATGCGGAAGCTGTGGCTGGCATAGAGTCTTGGGTCCTTGCCGATGGCCATCAGAAGGGCCCTGACGCCCCTTATCAGGTAGTCCTTGGTAAAGGCGGCCCCGCTTCTCCGTTGGAAGAGGGGTGCCTTGCTCGGAAGTGGATGGGTCATGAACAGTCGCTTCAGGAGAAGGACCGCGCAGGGTCCCTCGGCCCCTGCCAAGCCGATGACCACCGTAACTCCGGTCCTGAAGGGATCCGTTTTCGAGGACGGAATTCTGAGTTCCACCCACTGAGGGTTGCGAATATCCGGGAAGAACGTGACGCAATCGCGGGTGAGCTGGAACTCTGGGTCGAAGGTTGCTGCGTTGTAGGTGAATTCCCCCGAGCGGAGCAGCGAGAAGAACCCTGTGCAGCATGCGGTTGCTTGTCGGCAACCTCCAGCTTTAGGTGCTGGAGGAACTGCGTGAGCAGCTTGTAGGTTATGGGAAGGCGCGGGCGGATGGCCTTAGCACCGTGGTCGCGCGAGATCCCCCGGCAGACCGTGTAGAGAGTATGGGCCCCCGAGATAACATTGCCAAATCCCTCCTCAATGTGGAGGGCATTTACCGCCAACAGGTAGTTCTTTATGGTCTAGGACCACCGCCCAGGCACACAGAGTGATTTCCGACGCTGGTAAGATGTTCCCTGGAGTAGCAAACCTTTTTCCGGCCCTGCAGAACTCCAAGAATTGGTGTTGCGGGGAAGTGTATGTTACCCGAGTAGAAGCGGCTTTGCTATGGTAGTAGTAGAAAGCCACATCTGGCGGAAGGTGCCTGTGGGTAGCCAGCCATGCTTGCGGGGGAGGGGCGAAGACGTTGGCGAGTGTTTGCGGAGCGATACCTGGTCATAGCGAGAAATTGCGTCAGCGATAAGATTTGACTGAGTAGAGAGCCATGTTGCTTGGAAAAAAAACTTGTATATGCAAGATAGGAAAGTGAGTATCCGAATCAGGTGTTGGCATGACTTCGCCCGACAAGTTGATCCGTTGAGCCAGCTGGCCACGTTCTCGTTGTCCACCATGAAATCAATCCTCTGGTTGGACCATCTCTCCCCAAATGTGGCTGCTGCCATCACCACTGCAAACAGTTCCTTCCATTGGATGTTCTCCTCCATCGGAGAATCGCTGAGCAGGTGCGAGGGGTCCTTAGGGTCGCTCCATCTCCCTTGCGCCCACTTGTTGCCGTATGTGGCTCCCCAGCCAATTGAACCGGATGCGTCCGTAAAGAGTTTCATGTCGGAGGAAGAGGTCCATTCGTCCCAGTTAAACAGTGAGGAGCCGTTCCATGATGGTAAGTATGTTGCCCACCATGCAAGGTCTTCCTAAATACCAGCGTTGAGGGTGACAAAGTGTCCAAGCCGTTTGACTGTGGCGGCTGCATCGATGAAGCGGCGAAGGAAGGGGCGCGCCATTGGCAAGACTTTTGTGCCAAACTGGAGGAGCCCGATTATCTGAAGTAGTTGTCTCTGGGTGCATTTCCGTTTTCCCTGGAGCGCTCGTATTTCGGCAATCATCTCCGACAGCTTGGGGATGGGTACCGAGGCTTTCATCGATTCAGAGTCCAGCTGTATCCCCACAAAAGGCAAGTGCGTTGATGGACCTTCTGTCTTCTCCGGGTTGACGCTAAATCCTAGCATCTTGCACACGTTGATGAAGATTTCCAAGTCGGCCGGAGGTAGTCTGGGATCCTCCACCATCAGAAAGTCGTCGACGTAGTGGAGGAGCCAAGATGCCCCCATCAGCAGGGCTGCCCAGTGAAGCAGCTCCGGAAAAACGTTGTAGAGGAAGGGGCTAGAACAAAGGCCGAACGGCAGGAAGATGTCAAGAAGTAGAAACCCATCCAAGCAAAGCCCAGGAGCTCCCAGTCCTCCCTCCGTACGAGAATATGGCGGAATGCGGCGTCAAGATCCGACTTTGACAGCCTAGCTCCTGGTCCTATTTTGCGTATCCTCTCAATGGCCTCGTCCAGGGTAGCGTACTGAAGTGATACTGCCTCCTTGCTGATTCCATCGTTGACTGACCTTCTAGAGTCGTCGTGGGGCCAAGAGAGGTCGTGAATGCGTCTCCGACCGCCTGAGGATTTAGGGTGGGTTCCCAGTGGGGAGGACCTGAAGTTGGGGAACGGGGGCTTGAGAAATGGTCCCCTTGTTCTGTCCTTCTGCATCTCCAACTCGAGGTTTGTGGAGATGGACTCCGGAAACTTGTTGGCTGATGAGTTGTTGGGGGCCAGTGCAGCCCAGGTTGACGCCATACTTGATTGAGTCCAGGACTTGGGAAATGAGTTCTTGATCCTGGTAGGAAGAGAATGTCTCCTTCCAGGCATCATAGTGGAGAGGGAATCTCCTTGGAGGATGGGAGGCGTCAAACTTGTCCATCCAGTCCCTTGACGGCGGACCAGTAGAAAGTGGGAACAAGAGAGAAGTATTCGGACGAGGGGGTGGTACTTTATTTGGGATAAAAACCGGAGCCTCCACCCTCAACACAAACACACTCAACCCAGTCGGCACCTCCCGCAGTTCCTAGGCCTTCTCAGGCTGCTTGCAGGTGGAGGCCTTGTGATTCGCGTTCTTGCCTGAACACCAAGGGCGCGCAATCGTTTCCGATATTCCAGTTCCTGCACAGTCCAGTGCTTTGTCCATGGCTTGGGGTCGACCCGGTCGGCAACTTCTTGTCCTTGGCAAAAGTTGCTACTGACCTGCCGGCAACGTGGAGAGAAAACAAGCGCGGCTCGTCTGGGAAATCGTAATCGTGGTCAACCAAGAGTTTCATTATGACTGCCACAGCGTAGTTCCTGATTGCTGGGAAACCGAAGTCGTGCGCCGCTCCCTCTCCAATCCAGATCCTCAGGGTGTCCACAAAGTTGTTGTATTGTTCATAACGGCCAAAGGGAATGTCCGAGCCGTGAACATGCTTGTGGAGGTGAAACAGGATTCTCCAGAGGTAGTCCAGACAGCGTAGCAGGTAGTTGAAGGACGGGAATGACTCCGCGTTAGATGTGTTATCCACCTCTGTGTAGGTTCCATCCGGGTTGAACTGGAAGTTCTTCTTGGCAACATCCGTTACCTTGTCCTGACCCAACTTTGCCACCACCTTTGCGTCCGCCTTTCCGTTGCAGATGGAGTTGATGAGGGAAGGGGTAACCGATGGGAACGCCAGAGCAATGACCTTACCTGCCGGGTGTGCGTCATCCTCCTTGGATTTTGGTGCCGACTTCTCAGCAAGCAGCTCCACCAACCTTGCAATGAGATCCATCCTGGGTGGCTGGACAATGGCCGGGCTTGGCTGTTGCTGTTACTGTTGTTGTTGTTGCTGCTGCTGGTTCAGTTGAATGGCCGCCATCTGCTGCATCAGAGCCAAGATGACTAGTGACTGGTCCAGGTGGGTAGGGTTGTTTTCCGCTTCCACGGGTAAGGTGGCGATTTGGATGAAACACAACTGCCGTGGATCGTGGAATGACAGCAAAATGTCAAGACCCCCCAAGATCTTCTTTTAAACGAAAAGAAAAGGAATATGGGGTGACAGCAGATTCCACATTCCCCACAAGTGATGATATGTTTAACAAGATTGTCATCCCCCTCAAAGGTCAGCACTGTGAATTAATATTAATTTATGGTCATTAACAGTTTTTATTGTAGATGGCCAGCTGGACAGAACTCCAGCAAGAAATTGTGATGAAGTTGAAACACTTAGCAATGCAATAACAAGCATCCGTCAGGCAGCAGAATGGGGCATGGGATCTGTTCCAAAAGTGTATCAGCAATTGCATGTGCCTCTGCCCTTCAATCCAGTAGTACAGGGTTTGCGACTTTGGAACATACATCGTTTATACAATTTCAGAGTTTGCTGAACAGGAATCTCTCAAATTCGCTCTGTTTTCTTCCCATAATATAAACAAAAAAAAGCAGTGATAATGTAAACAAAATTAAGCTGTTACAAGGTTTATTGGATGTAGAACTCAATAATCATGAAGAAGAATTTGATGTTACGCCTTTTAAGAGCAACTCAAACTTCAGAATCTCAAGCTGCCTCTCATGGGCTGCCTGAGCACTTTCCCTTTGACAAGCTGTTAGAATCTGTAGCATGGCCTTAGAGTTCTTAGGAAACACCCCCGTGTTTCAGAGTTCTGAAGGTATAAATAGGAGGAAATGCACTTCAGCGGAAGAGGGACGAACATGCGGAGAAGTGTGCGCGTGCACGATACTTCACCCTTGTCGCTTCTGCGGAAGTAAGCTTGTGCGCGAGCGACGTCCACCGCCCCTTTCCCTGAGAGTCAAAAGCTGCCTCTTAGCCATACAACATCTAGCGGCTGTGATCGTCCGGTGCTGCGTCACCTACCGATTATGACAGCATCCTATCTTGGACATGCTCAGTAAGTATAAATAGAAGTAACAATCCTATATGACAGCATGAAACCCTAACCCTGTCCTCCATTAGCTCAGTTTGTTAGAGCATGGTGCTAATAACGCCAAGGTCACAGGTTTGATCCCTGTATGGAGCAATCTATGACCATGACCATCAAGATGTCAAGGGAGCGTAAGAAATGTGCTGTGTTTTGTTCTTCATTGCTCAAACTCAAAATACGGTTTTGCAATCTGTACTAAAATAAAAACTTACTCTTTGGAATTCCAAATCAGCAAAGAAGACTCCAGCATAAGCCCGAAAAATTTCCACAGCGTTCAGCTCCATGATTCTGAAACATACATTTAACAGACACCATCTTTTTCATCTCTGCTTCTTCTTCTGCATTGCTGCTCAAAAGGTTGATGGCACGTTGCTTCTTTTTGGGATGAGCCTGAACTTCTTCTTCATCATCCAACACAGCCCAAACAGCTCGGCTTATGTTGTTATGAGCTTTGTGAATGCGCAGGCTGTTTGGCTTCTCTTTGTTGGCTAGATCAAAGCGTTTGATTGTTTGACGCCTCAAAATTTCAGGTGTTTCAGATGTAGTTATCACTGAGACTGGCGACGCCCTGTGGCGCCCTGATTGATCTGTGATCAGAACAAGTCCTTTGATGTCGTCACCAAGTTTGGTGAACGAGCGCCTTGGGGCGCCGAAGCGGTTGACTTGTTTGTGGTTTGACAGGACATCGATCATTGCTCCCTAGCGTCGAGTTACGGAATGCTCTGTGGATTTACGATCCTACTGATCATGTAACAAAACGCTGCCGTTTTTTCGGTAGGTTTGCACCTGCGTGTGTTGTTGCAATGATAGTGGTGTTGCTAAATTTAGAACCACTCGAGAGCAGACCCAACGTCGTCGAACTCATAAAAGAATGCTTTCTTTATGTTTTAGTAGTTGTTTATTCAATAAATAGTTATCTCTAAGCTATGTAGTATGCAGAAAAGAGTATATTTGGTTGGATCATTGTGCGTAATGATCACGTCCTCAGATGTGACGGCCTGCACCAAAATTGCTTTCGAAAGCGGATTTTGGGTGTTTAGGAGCATTTCTTGTGTTGAGACGATTCCTAGGGTTCTCGCTATTGTTTGAATTTAACGCCGTCAGACGGCGTTATTGTTCTCCAAAACAAAGGATGTCAAAAGACCAAGACGCAAAGCCAGAGAATAAGCGCATCCTCTTGAGTGAAACTAACTATCCAGTATGGAAACGTCTGACGTTGACAGAGATAGGTCAGTTGAACAAAAGAACTCTGGACGCAAAGTTTGTCCCATTCGTAAACAAACGTGTTCAACCGAACCCGCCGGAGGCGTTGTTGCAGAAACTCGCATTGTTACCAGACGAAAGTGGGAAAACTATAGTGTCTGTTGCCAAAGAAGAGTCGGATGACCATGGCGACAACAATGACGAAGACGCGGAAGCTGTTGAAGGGGATGAAATCCCATCAGCTCAGACGATCAAAGAGTGGAAAGCAGTCTACCAGCAGTTCGAACAGTTGGATAAGATCTGGCAGACTCTAGATTGCCACGCAAAGGACAATGCTGATGCGGTTCAGACAACTATGCAAGCCATCAGAAGTGGATTGACAAGGTCAATGCAAATTTCCTATTCCAGGTTTGCCACTCCTGCTGAGTTATGGGCAGAACTTCAACGTATGAAGGACCCTGCTAATCGCAAGATGGATAGTTTGGTTGTGGACGCGTATAAGGCTTATATCAAGGAGATTCGCGACGTTGAAGATAAGTGCACCTCTTTGGGTGAAACTCTTCATTTGGGATTCGACTCACAAAAGAAGGTGCGCTTGCGGTTGGATCATCGATTTGCTCAAGCGGTGATGGCCCTCAAAGTCCAGGAATATCTGTCCATCGAAGAGTTGGAGCAGAAAATGGTGGATTTGTGGGACAGTTACGTTGAAGCAAACAAACGTAAAGCTCCAGTCGCAAAGGTCACGACCACGCGCCATGCTGATAGAAAGCAGCAAAGTATGGGCTCCCGACAACAGAAGAACGCTAAGAAATCACAGAAAGTGGCTTTGAAACAACGAAAGTTTCCGAAGTGCGATGACTGTTCTGGATTTCAAAACCCAGAGTGGGAATGCGGTTCTTGTTGGGAATGCGGTGATACTGATCACTTCAGTTCTTCGTGTCCTCAAAAGAAGAAACGTTTTAAAACCAGCGGGGGAGGAGAAAAACCCAAGGGGACTCCCGCAATTCAGTCAAACATGGCAAAAAATGATGTTGGAATCGAACCTAAACATGTCGGTTGGACGCCTGGGAATGGAATTCTCAGAAACGCTTGAATGTTTATTGTTCTTTTCTTCTCAAAATTCAGTTTTTCTGGTTGTTTGTGATTGGGTTGTTTTGTTGTTGCTTTTAAGTAAAATCGCATTGTTGTTTTCCATTGTATTGTTAAGAGACTTTGAAAAAAATGTCACAACTCTACGAAGGGATCTTGGATCCTGGATGCAACAAGACGCTGATTCCGAATGCAGATTGGTTTGAATCCTTCAAGGAGGTATCGATCAACATTGGCGTCACAAAGAAAGGCACTTGCCTGACGGGTACAAGGCGTTGTTCATTTCATCATAAATGGGCATAGGATTACAATTCAAGATGCAATTTATTCTGTGGATTGTACTACTACCTTATTTGCCAATGTTGATATACTTGCTAACAATCGCGATTGGGAATATAAGGTGGACTTGAGCGGAGCGTTTTTCTTTGACAAGAAGATGCGTCAAGTCTTATTCAACGTGAAATTGGCACCTTCTGGTTTGAAGATGTTGCAATTCGAGGTTGTTAATCGAGTTTTCGCAAACGCGGTGACGATCAAGGTTGATTCGCGTCTGATTCACCAAAGATTCGGTCACCCAAACACAAAGTACTTGATGGCCATGATTTATCGTGGTTCACTTAATTCAGACCAGTCTAAGTCGATCGTGATTGACGACAAGCATCAATGCGAGTCGTGTGTTGCTGGGAAATTTAAGTTGGCCAAAGTTGGTTCAGAGTCGGTTGGACTGTAATCAAGGCAACTGGCCCAGGCGAAATGTTACATGCCGATGTTACAGGCAAATTCGCGGACGGATTCTATTATAACGGTCAGATGTACCATTATTTTCTAATTGTCGTGGATGATTTCTCGCGTTTCTCCTTCTTAAGGTTACTTCAACGCAAGTCGCATGCCTTAGCCGAACTACTGGTAGTGATGGCTTTAATTGATCAGACCGTGCAAAGACCAGTTCGGGTTTTGCGGATGGACAACGGGAAATTGCAACCTACAATCGCTTCATAGAAATCTGCGAAGTTAGAGGGATTACGGTTGAGACCATTGTGGTGGATTATCCACACATGGATGCAGTTGCTGAGCAGACTATTGGTCATGTGAAGAATATGTCTCGGACAATTCATATTCACGCGTTGTTCTCCAAAGAGCTCTGGGGATACACAGCCATCATCGCTAACGATTTACGTTATTTATGGCCAAACCAGCACAATGATATGGAAAGTTTGTTCTTGTGCTATTATGGCATAAAACCTGAGATAGGTCATCACTGAGTCTTTGGGTGTAAAGTTCTTGTGCCTGTCTTCAAGAAGGGCAAGAAGGGAGAATTGTCAGCGGATGTAGCTACAAAGATTTACGTTGGACATCACATTCCGTCGATTATAAGATGCATCAACGATCATGGAATGCTGAGTT
Organism: Obelidium mucronatum; assembly: GCA_025765595.1. NCBI lineage: Eukaryota > Fungi > Chytridiomycota > Chytridiomycetes > Chytridiales > Chytriomycetaceae > Obelidium > Obelidium mucronatum. The sequence continues at coordinate 42,632 of JAIVFH010000056.1, read as the reverse complement.
TTCACAGATTCCAAGATTTCCAAAGTTGAAGTCTAAGACCGGACGCATCAAAGACAAGATTACTGAGTTGCAATTGCCGGAGGAAGCTCAGGAAGTCCTTACTGCAGAAGGAGAAAGGGATTTTCGCTCGGAGTTAGACGATACGTTAGCTCAAGCGGTAAATCTGCGCAAATGAAGTTTATTAGAAGTCAACCTGCCTGAAGAACAGGGGGAGGGAGATTCTGATAGCCCGACACGAAGTGAGAGTCCTAGCATTATCCGTCAGTCGCGACGTAAACGTGCAAAGGATATGCTGAGGAATCAGGTAGCGAAAGCAAAGATTCTCAGGAAGTAGACGAGGATTCTTCATCGGATTACGAGGACTCTCCCGAGAACCTAGGCTATCATGCTATGTTCTGTCAGGCAGAGGTAATCAAAGGAAGAGATCCGATTTGAGTTAGTAAGAATACCCGGCGACTCTTGTATATATTGCTTGAATGCGTCAAGTAAGTTCCCAAATGCTACTGAGTACAGGCTTGGATTGGGATGGGAAGATTCCCTTAAGACATAAAGATGTATACTTGACGGGGAATGTTAAAGAATGGTTGGATGCAGAAGGCGCGGAGTACGCGAATATAGCAAATCATAGTACACACAATGAAATGCTTGAGCGTGACGTGCCTTCTGGAACGGAGATACTCCCTACTCAGAAAATCTACGCTGTGAAGAACGGGAAAGATTTGCCAGAGGGTAAGGTGGAGAAGTTCAAGATGCGCGAAGTAGTGCGAGGCGATTACCAGAAATATGGGGTCAATTTTGTTGAGAGGTATTCCCCGGTAATCAAACTGACCACATTACGGTTCTTGATAGCGACAGCTGCCTGGTTTGGACTTGGTCTATTCCTAGCAGATGCTGTGGGTGCGTATTTGAATGGAGTTCTGGACGTGATAGTCTATGTTTGACTGCCCCCGAGTTACAAGTAGAAAGGAGTAATTTGGCGTTTACTCAAAGGTTTATACGGCTTGAAGCAAGCTGGTTTACTTTGGTATCGCAAGTTATGCTCAATCCTTGTCGAACTTGGTTTCTTGCAAACATTCGCGGATCCTTGTTTATTCGTCAAAGTCGTTGATGGATTTACGATATGGGTCGCGTTTTATGTTGATGATATTCTGATTGTCTGTCACGAATCAATTGTGGAGTCAATTGTCGCTGCGTTGAAGTCAAAAGTTGACGTCAAGTATCAGGGCCGTTATGAATACCATTTGGGACTTGAACTAGAGTATGCGTCAGATCAAAGTTATATCTTCATGCATCAGGCAAAGTACATGGAGCGTATCTTGAAACGATTCAAGATGGAGAAGTGTAGTGGGATCACTACCCCATGGAGACTAGCGCTGATTATTCTGTTCAAAAAGATGATGAGCAACCCTTGGATGCGTCAAAGTATGACTACAATGCGCTAATTGGTAGTATCATGTATCCCTGTGTTGTAAGTCGATTGGACATGTCGTTACGTGTAAGCTTGTGGGCACGTGCGCTCGCGAAGCCAACTCTGCGTCATTGGAAGGGTGCCAAACATATTCTGAAATATGTGAAGCATACTTACGATTTGGGCATTGTATATTTCCGTGTGCCAAATCCCGTTCCAAAGCAGATCCATTTCGTTGAATTAACGGACGCGTCTGAACCGGACAGTGCAAGCAGGAAAGCTCAAACCTGTTGGATTTTCAAGTTTATGGGAAAATCTCCGGTGTCGTGGAGGTCTTGTAAGCAAGGACTTGTTACTGTGGATCAAACTGCAGCTGAACATGTTGCTTTCTATCAAGGATCTCTGGAAGTTCCTTACCTGTTGGACTTGTGCAAAGATTTGAATATTGATGTGACAACGCCCTTGGCTATGTTCAGTGACAGACAATACAGCTTTTGTTGAGCGAGTGCGCGAGAACAAAAGAACTGAAGCTAGCAAGTGGATGAACGGAAGGTATTGGAAGGTGCGGGAATTCTACGAAAAAGGTGTGATTGATTGCAATCACGTTCCCGGCCCTTTGAACGATTCTGATATTGGAACCAAGCCGTTGGTCTGCCAAATCTTTGTCGGTCATCGAAGACGTACTGGTATGACATATTTACGTGTTCTCCATGGAGAAGCGACTGAGAAACAGTTAGATGGTTGTTGACCATAGTTTGCTCGGATGTTGTATCGGGGGAGTTTATCTAGACAGGCAGCTTTAATTGAAGTCTATTTAAATAAAGTCCGGTTTATTGTTCAGAACTGGGGGAGTGTTAGAATCTGTAGGCGTGCGGAGCATGGCCTTAGAGTTCTTAGGAAACACCCCTGTGTTTCAGAATTCTGAAGGTATAAATAGGAGGAAATGTCCTTCACCGGAAAAGGGACGAACATGCGGAGAAGTGTCCACGTGCGAGATACTTCACCCTTGTCGCTTCTGCGGATGTAAGCTTGTGTGCAAGCGACGTCCACCACTAAGCTGCCTCTTAGCCATACAACATCTAGCGGCTGTGATCGTCCGGTGCTGTATCACCTACCGATTATGACAGCATCCTATCTTGGACATGCTCAGTAAGTATAAATAGAAGTAACAATCCTATATGACAGCATGAAACCCTAACCCTGTCCTCCATTAGCTCAGTTTGTTAGAGCATGGTGCTAATAACGCCAAGGTCACAGGTTTGATCCCTGTATGGAGCAATCTATGACCATGACCATCAAGATGTCAAGGGAGCGTAAGAAATGTGCTGTGTTTTGTTCTTCATTGCTCAAACTCAAAATACGGTTTTGCAATCTGTACTAAAATAAAAACTTACTCTTTGGAATTCCAAATCAGCAAAGAAGACTCCAGCATAAGCCCGAAAAATTTCCACAGCGTTCAGCTCCATGATTCTGAAACATACATTTAACAGACACCATCTTTTTCATCTCTGCTTCTTCTTCTGCATTGCTGCTCAAAAGGTTGATGGCACGTTGCTTCTTTTTGGGATGAGCCTGAACTTCTTCTTCATCATCCAACACATCCTCATCATCCTCAACTTCATCTTCCTCCTCAACTATGTTCTCCACACTACGCTTCTTTCTGTGTACTACAGGCTCCACCACCTCAATTTTATCATCATCATCTTCAATCACCGTTGTTTGAACCTTCTTTCTTTGCTGGACTGGTACCTCCTCTTCCTCCTCCTCCCCCTCCTCCTTCTCCTCTCCCTCCTCCTCCTCCTTCTCTTCTTCCTCTTTAGCATCAAGCTCATTTTCTCCACCATCAACATCTCCAATCTCATCATCTCAATCAGCTTCAGACCCTTCAGGTGCATTGTCAAGTGGTGTTAACTCACCTTCTGAATTGTCAGCATCTGTCAACTTTCTGTGAGCTTCTGCTTAAGTCTTTAGGGTAGCCTTGAGATTGGCAATGCTATTGACAACTATGGACTGTCACCACAAATGACCATTGGAGACTGGGACAACAATGGATCTGACAAAGAGCGAGTGCCTCTTGGAGAGGGAAGTGACATGAGTGCAGCCAGTGACACCATTGGCCAGGACAATGACAGTGACACTGATTCAGAAGAAGAGGAATGGATTGAGTGTGTCTGCACTTTGACAGAGGATGTCAGTTTGATGTTGTGGTGAGTCAGTATACTTGCTGGAGCGTCTCTCTGATTCGCTGTCATAGTTGTGATGTTAACAAGCGCTTCAAAACTTTAAGTAAACTGCCAATGGCAATTTGAATACTCCTCGCTTTTGGCCGTGCCCTCGGTGTGACGATGGAGGGGATAACCCCTTTGTCCCATGGGTTTCATCAGGAAGAAACAGTTGCGTGTCTCTCCTCATGATGAGTGCAATAACAATGCAGCGGAATGCAAGTCAGCCAGAAGATGCAAACTTCTTTACTTTCCTTACAAAATCCTGCACCAATCTTCTGCAACTCGTCGGCCAGCCCAACTGCAGCTCTTGCTATATCTATGAAGGTCATGTTGGTTGTTTGTTTTTATTTTTCTTGTTTGTTGCAGTCCAGAATGCGTGTCTTCTTTCTAATTCAGTTTTAATAGGTTTGCGTTCAGCCTGGTGGGGCAAAGCAGCCAGTCACAGTCAACACAGCGCTGTAGGTCGAATGTATTGGCAAGAAAAAATCCCTTAATTGTGTCAGAGGGTTTTCCTTTATTGCATGCGCTTCTGTACTTGGTGATATCACTTTCTCTTTGGTCCCACTTTTGCCTGCCTCGTCCTTTCCATCTTCTTGTTTGCTTGTTTTACTTTTAGCCTTTTTGCAACAGATACTAGAAAGTGGAGAATCCGGCTGATTCTGGCAGATGGAATGGGAGCAGCGAGCTGGGCAGTGACGAATAACCAGGAAAGTTTGCAGAAAGCGGTTACCTTCAACGTCAATTGCAATGCCACAGATTACAATTGGAAGATACGGGAATCAGTTTTGCAAGCTCTGGGTTGAGCAATGTGTATTTGTTTACTATCCATTTAGATAATTATTTATTTATAATAAACAGCTGTTTTCCTTATTTTATACAATTTTTGTGACTTATTCTTGAGTTTTAGTGATGGTTGGGGGGTAGCGGCCTGTGAACCAGTGGCTTGTGGCTCGTTCCCCACATAAAAAGGTACAGAGCGGCCTGCTCACAGGCCGTGGCACAGGTTGCAAGCGGCCCGCTAGCGGCTCGTCAACAGGCTCGTCAACAGGTCGCAAGCGGCCCGTGAGCGGCTCGTGACGCGACCGGTATTGCGACTCGTGAGGTCTGGCTCGCTTCCTGAAAGGGATGGGTCAATTTACTTACTAGGAAGCCAGTCAAAGATGCCATTCCGCAACTGCGGCTCTTCAAACCATGCACGCTCAATCGCAAGATTAAAATGGTACGACAACACTTGGCTGAAGAGCCACGTGAGTGTCTTCATTTCTTTTCTAAGTCTGGAAACCCTTATTTGTTTTATTTTCTTCGAAGAATGGGACCCTCTCAACGGTGTGGAGCCAATGCAGCTAAGTGCCGCCAGTGACCCTGATGACAATGATGATGATGAAGGCAATGAGAACAAACGGCTGGTCAAACCTGCGGCCAGCGGCACTCCGGTCCAAAGTCCAAAGCTTGGTTTACACCAAGCCCATTGTTAAAGCCGCAAAGGCTTTTACAAGTGATCTTTGACTTCATGAGCTGATTTGTTTTAAGGATGAGAACACTGGCTTGATGAAGCTAATTGTTTATTTACATATTGTTGACGACACTCTGTTCGGCACTGCAATCTCCAGTGATGGAAAGACCTTGTAGTACTACATTCAACTGGCGGAAACAAATCCCCAGTCATTCCTGCCTCCTGGTCACGATTCTCTGAAGGACCAGGCCACCAATGCTATTTTCTCATACTTCACCAACGATCCTGGCACTGAAGTCTTCAAGTATGTCATGACACTACCTGAAGCTGTTGATTTTAATTGCCAAGAGCATGGGGAAATCTTCCTGTGATGGGGTTTGAAGCTGGGACATCAAAAAAGGTGTGGGTTAAGCAAAAGGTGTGGGAGAGGACAACAAGTTGGGGGAATGCATAGGGCTTGGATAAATTTTAACACTTTTTTCATTATTGTTTCAGAATTTTTCTCAGTTTGCGCATCCCCCAGTGCGTTCCATTCTGAAGTAGGTAAAGAAACAAAACAATATAAGTGTACCAATTGTCTGTCACCAGGCAGTGACCCATATTTAAAACTGGCTCAACCAGGGCGAGAACAATCTTTCCTGGAACCTGTAAATCATCCATCACGCTAGTAGCAGCCAGCTTTGGGGAGATTGGATAGCGGTTTTTGGCGCCTTCATCAACCATGAATCTATACACAAACCCAGTCACCACGCATGCAAGGATGAAGAGCTTGAAACCTCACTTGTCAGCTTTGGAAGGAATGTAGCGTTGTAGGGAGTGGTTGCCCTTCCAGAGAAGTAGACTTTCATCAACAGATATATTCGCCCAAGGGACCAGCTCCTCTCAAATAGCCCAGTGAGAAGCGTAAAGAGGTCTTGTATCTTCCAAAACTTGTCAGTTGCACTGAGTGATCTTTTTTTTCCAACCCAAAAAAATGATTTCATCATAGCTAACAAATAATGAGAAGAAAGCAATCGAAATCCAGTAGCTCTTGTCATGACCAAGACACTGCTTCCCAAGTTTTTCAAGAAATCAGTGCCTTGATGAACCAGTCAATACCCCAATGCCAAGCTGCCGAGCAAGTGGCTGCCAACCATGGTATTACCGCCGAGGCTGCACGCGAAATCTATCGGCAAATCGACAAGCATCCTGATCGAGTCCACGGCAAGCAATTGTTCTCAGACCATGATGAGCTTGTGTTTGTTGCCTTTTTGTAGTCCCGATCCTTGTCCCACAGCCCATTGCGCCAAATAGTTACCTTGAAATCCGAGGACCAGGAGATTGGAATCCAAACAAATGGCTAAATGGTTTCTTGGGCCGCCACCAAAAGCGAATTACCCAACGAGCCGTCAAAGCTCTAACATCCTCCCGCATCAAAACCAGCTACAGAAATTGAGGTGAAAGTCTGGGTAAAACTGTTCAAGGATTGGATGGACGAGAATGGGAAATCTTGTCAATGTCGATGAAATGCGCATCAAACTCGAAAAACCAGGGTTCCTTTCTTGTGAGCACGTCCATTAACCGTCCAAATGTCTATCAAGGTGAACGTGGTCCTATGGCCAGCTATATTCCCTTTGTTATGGCCTCTGGTGTTGGTGTGGTTGACATTTTGGTCATTCCAACCAAATATGGAAACCTTGAACTGACAACTGAAACTGCGCGACTACGGAGTCAAGATACCACTCCAATGTACTTTGTCTACAGTAAAACTGGTTACATATCTGAAGAGCAGTGGGTGCCTGTTTTGGCAGTCTTTAAGGAGTATTTTTCGAAATTGTACCTGGGTTTGACCCCAGTGCTTCTTCATGATAATCTTAGAGGGTTATTATTTCCCTGCCAATGTCACTCACTTCTTGCATCCTCTGGATGATCTTTTTTTTGCGAATTTGAAAAAGAACCTGGTCTCTGAGCTCCATTGTGTGCGGGCCTTTTCCCAGGCCAGATTGGGGAATCATTCTTTAAATATATATGGAACAAGATAATCTTGTGCAACGTCTGCAGTGCAAGTTTATCGTGACGCAATGGAATGGGTTGCCAAGGCAACCACTTACTTCTATGAGTATATGTGATTGTAGACAGTGGAAGCTTGACTTCATCACCTGCAATTGGAAGGAGTTTATCACCTCAATGTCACAAGTCAAGTCATCGGGAAAGCCATGTCATTTGGCGCCTGAGTGACTATCGGCTGAATTGCGAAAACGATTGGATGCAGGGTCATGGAGGAAGAATAAGATCCATCTTGCAAATTTATTTTTGGCTGACATTTGCGCCACTATATACTCCACTGAAGTTCTGGAGAGAGACTGTCAAGGAGTGGAAGAGTGCAGCTTTCTTGACCAAGAGGGGTATCCTGTCTGGGGAAAGCGTTTTGATTCAGTGGTATCTATAGATAGTCGCAGGGCTTGATGCACTTAATGCTGAAGAATTGACAGAGTGGTGTCAACGAATCAAATTCAACTTGTCTTTGGTGGCCTTTGATGTGCGTGGAATAGACTTTTTTACTCATATGTACCAGCCAGAAGCGAGTACATTAGATTCAAACCTTTTCGAAATTGATTTGTATGGTTGGATTCACCTCATGAAATGTTTGACAACCTCAATATCGGAAAATGGTGTTGGTACACAGATTAAAAAGGAGGCGTGGGTTAATCTGGCAGAGTCTGGGGCAACTGAATTCAACTTGGATTGGTTTAACCAAGATAAGCAACGGGTTGAAGATGCTTACGCTCTTTGCGTTGTCAAAAACAAAGCTTGGCTCAGAACAAATGGTTGGACAAAAGAAGCTGAGGTCACCCAGAAGTTTCGAAGATGTAGTGAGGCTATGGACAAGAAGGGGCTGACTGATTTGGAGCGCGTCAAACTTATAGAGGATTTCCTTGGGTTGCTGCGTGTTCTGGTAAGTTGTTTCTCCAATTTTGATCATACTTAAAAAATATCTGTCAAGTTCTTACCAGTCCTTTTCAATGTGGCCCCATCCAAGAAGCTGGGGAAAGAAAGCGGCAGAGCCGGTATTCCCTACAACCAAGCTGTGAATGCATTATCCATTTGGAAGCTGCTCTCTTGTTGATGAATGAGATTGAGGAACAACCTGGAAACTCTCCAGACTCTCTCATTACTGTTTTGAATCATTGAGGCTGCTCTACTGACACTGTTGAGAAAGTTTTCTCTCTTTTTCGTCTTGAAGAGGGACCTTTGGCAACTGGAAGAGTGAATACATCAACATCTTGTGTTGCGTGCAACACTGCGCATAGTTTAAGTATCAATGACTACCAGGCAGTACTGGATCGCCTAAATCAGAGCAGAGCAAGCTGGGTTACGTTCCAAAAGGCTTGAAGTTAACAACAGCTGCCAACTTTGTTTACGCCAAGGATATCAGCAAATGGAACACAAGACGCCTTGATGCTACAGACGATACTTGTAAACCAACATGACATTCCGGGAAGACTCGTGCTCGTGCATTCAGTATAAGATATGCTGCTGCGTTGGACAACACTGTTCCCGCTGTTCGTTCTCATCACAAGGACGGTTCTCGAAGCCGAACCAGAATTTCAAAACGCAAGCTATTACCAAAGCCCAAGCCACCAGGCATTGGAAGTCGTGCAGCATTGTCTGAAGTCCCTAATGGATCTGAAACTGAGGACCCGGACTGTCCCCAAACCACATTACATTCAACTTCAGCCAAGAAGGCACGTAAAAGTCAACGCCTATCTCTTTTGAAGGCAATAGCGAATGGTAATGGGATAAAATCAGCAAATCTCAAATAGAGGAGTTTATGGTTGAAGAGGCAAAACAAGAAGCTTGGATTACTCTAGTCAAAAATTCCTCGTAGGGGAGGTGATAGAAGAGTGATTTTTTGTATTCGTCAGTTTTTTTTGCGAAGAGAAAAATTTACATTTGATTTATACTCATTTGCAATCAAAATTTCAAATAGAATCACCACCTGGTATTTTATACCAGTAGTTGGTTTGCCGCATTGCCAGCCATTCACTTCTGCCACCTCTATTAAAACAGATGCTCAAAATGATGAAAATCAGATGATGAAAGGGCTTTCTCTTTCTCTCTTGCTTCTTGTCTGCTGTTCTGTCTGCAACATTGCCGTGCTGCGGAACTGCCGCTATGCCATACACACACTCTCTCTCCTAAATACATCAAGGCATCAGTTACATAAAAAGACAATGCTTGAATTGCAGATAAAAAGCAGATAATGAAAGGGCTTTCTCTTTCTCTCTGCTTTTTGTGCTGTTGTCACAGTAAGACCTGGTGCCGCTCCAATTTGCTGGAATATTAATTCAGCACAGACAAACTTGCAAACAATAGTGAACTCTAGTCTAAATTTTTCCTTTGTTTTCTATTGTAGTCTTCCATTTTATTTTTTTAATGACAGATGGATGCGTTGCAAAGCAAGTCCCACTATTCAAGCACAATTTCATTTATGTTAAATTCAATGGAACAAAGGTCCGGCTATGGGGACACTACCAGTTGTGTTGCAAGCCTATTCCGGCAGTTTCATCCAAGTGTTCCACCACCTGCACTTCTACAAGGCTGGGCAAAGCGGCCATCAGCGCAAGCCAGAGACGAACACGGTGGTTTGGGCCTTTGAAAACAACCAACTTGTCAAGAAGGCGTATTGGCGGGAGCCGCTTCAGGAAGGAAGCGCAAGCAAGAAGGCAAAGCGCTGATTGGGGTTTTTTTTATTTATTGTTTCTTCAATATTTTGTTATTTTCGACTTCGCGCATCCTTTTTTTGTTTTTGTTTATTGTTGGTGCTTTGGATTTTGTTTATTACTTTAAATACATATGTTATGGTTTTAAAACTTTTCTGCTCATTGTTTCTTACCTTTTTTGAAATAAAGTAAGGACTAGCTTTCAACTGGCTCTCCACTGGCTGTCAACTGGCTTGCGGCCTGTGAACTAACTGAGACGCAGCTGGCTTTCCACTGGTTAGCCGCTCGCACGCAGGTTGCCCAGCTAAGCGGCCTGTTAGCGGCTCGCGAGGTCCGGCTAACAAATTGAGCATTGTAGTTTGCATCTTCTGGCTGACTTGCATTCCGCTGCATTGTTATTGCACTCATCATGAGGAGAGACACGCAACTGTTTCTTCCTGATGAAACCCATGGGACAAAGGGGTTATCCCCTCCATCGTCACACCGAGGGCACGGCCAAAAGCGAGGAGTATTCAAATTGCCATTGGCAGTTTACTTAAAGTTTTGAAGCGCTTGTTAACATCACAACTATGACAGCGAATCAGAGAGACGCTCCAGCAAGTATACTGACTCACCACAACATCAAACTGACATCCTCTGTCAAAGTGCAGACACACTCAATCCATTCCTCTTCTTCTGAATCAGTGTCACTGTCATTGTCCTGGCCAATGGTGTCACTGGCTGCACTCATGTCACTTCCCTCTCCAAGAGGCACTCGCTCTTTGTCAGATCCATTGTTGTCCCAGTCTCCAATGGTCATTTGTGGTGACAGTCCATAGTTGTCAATAGCATTGCCAATCTCAAGGCTACCCTAAAGACTTAAGCAGAAGCTCACAGAAAGTTGACAGATGCTGACAATTCAGAAGGTGAGTTAACACCACTTGACAATGCACCTGAAGGGTCTGAAGCTGATTGAGATGATGAGATTGGAGATGTTGATGGTGGAGAAAATGAGCTTGATGCTAAAGAGGAAGAAGAGAAGGAGGAGGAGGAGGGAGAGGAGAAGGAGGAGGGGGAGGAGGAGGAAGAGGAGGTACCAGTCCAGCAAAGAAAGAAGGTTCAAACAACGGTGATTGAAGATGATGATGATAAAATTGAGGTGGTGGAGCCTGTAGTACACAGAAAGAAGCGTAGTGTGGAGAACATAGTTGAGGAGGAAGATGAAGTTGAGGATGATGAGGATGTGTTGGATGATGAAGAAGAAGTTCAGGCTCATCCCAAAAAGAAGCAACGTGCCATCAACCTTTTGAGCAGCAATGCAGAAGAAGAAGCAGAGATGAAAAAGATGGTGTCTGTTAAATGTATGTTTCAGAATCATGGAGCTGAACGCTGTGGAAATTTTTCGGGCTTATGCTGGAGTCTTCTTTGCTGATTTGGAATTCCAAAGAGTAAGTTTTTATTTTAGTACAGATTGCAAAACCGTATTTTGAGTTTGAGCAATGAAGAACAAAACACAGCACATTTCTTACGCTCCCTTGACATCTTGATGGTCATGGTCATAGATTGCTCCATACAGGGATCAAACCTGTGACCTTGGCGTTATTAGCACCATGCTCTAACAAACTGAGCTAATGGAGGACAGGGTTAGGGTTTCATGCTGTCATATAGGATTGTTACTTCTATTTATACTTACTGAGCATGTCCAAGATAGGATGCTGTCATAATCGGTAGGTGATACAGCACCGGACGATCACAGCCGCTAGATGTTGTATGGCTAAGAGGCAGCTTAGTGGTGGACGTCGCTTGCACACAAGCTTACATCCGCAGAAGCGACAAGGGTGAAGTATCTCGCACGTGGACACTTCTCCGCATGTTCGTCCCTTTTCCGGTGAAGGACATTTCCTCCTATTTATACCTTCAGAATTCTGAAACACAGGGGTGTTTCCTAAGAACTCTAAGGCCATGCTCCGCACGCCTACAGATTCTAACACTCCCCCAGTTCTGAACAATAAACCGGACTTTATTTAAATAGACTTCAATTAAAGCTGCCTGTCTAGATAAACTCCCCCGATACAACATCCGAGCAAACTATGGTCAACAACCATCTAACTGTTTCTCAGTCGCTTCTCCATGGAGAACACGTAAATATGTCATACCAGTACGTCTTCGATGACCGACAAAGATTTGGCAGACCAACGGCTTGGTTCCAATATCAGAATCGTTCAAAGGGCCGGGAACGTGATTGCAATCAATCACACCTTTTTCGTAGAATTCCCGCACCTTCCAATACCTTCCGTTCATCCACTTGCTAGCTTCAGTTCTTTTGTTCTCGCGCACTCGCTCAACAAAAGCTGTATTGTCTGTCACTGAACATAGCCAAGGGCGTTGTCACATCAATATTCAAATCTTTGCACAAGTCCAACAGGTAAGGAACTTCCAGAGATCCTTGATAGAAAGCAACATGTTCAGCTGCAGTTTGATCCACAGTAACAAGTCCTTGCTTACAAGACCTCCACGACACCGGAGATTTTCCCATAAACTTGAAAATCCAACAGGTTTGAGCTTTCCTGCTTGCACTGTCCGGTTCAGACGCGTCCGTTAATTCAACGAAATGGATCTGCTTTGGAACGGGATTTGGCACACGGAAATATACAATGCCCAAATCGTAAGTATGCTTCACATATTTCAGAATATGTTTGGCACCCTTCCAATGACGCAGAGTTGGCTTCGCGAGCGCACGTGCCCACAAGCTTACACGTAACGACATGTCCAATCGACTTACAACACAGGGATACATGATACTACCAATTAGCGCATTGTAGTCATACTTTGACGCATCCAAGGGTTGCTCATCATCTTTTTGAACAGAATAATCAGCGCTAGTCTCCATGGGGTAGTGATCCCACTACACTTCTCCATCTTGAATCGTTTCAAGATACGCTCCATGTACTTTGCCTGATGCATGAAGATATAACTTTGATCTGACGCATACTCTAGTTCAAGTCCCAAATGGTATTCATAACGGCCCTGATACTTGACGTCAACTTTTGACTTCAACGCAGCGACAATTGACTCCACAATTGATTCGTGACAGACAATCAGAATATCATCAACATAAAACGCGACCCATATCGTAAATCCATCAACGACTTTGACGAATAAACAAGGATCCGCGAATGTTTGCAAGAAACCAAGTTCGACAAGGATTGAGCATAACTTGCGATACCAAAGTAAACCAGCTTGCTTCAAGCCGTATAAACCTTTGAGTAAACGCCAAATTACTCCTTTCTACTTGTAACTCGGGGGCAGTCAAACATAGACTATCACGTCCAGAACTCCATTCAAATACGCACCCACAGCATCTGCTAGGAATAGACCAAGTCCAAACCAGGCAGCTGTCGCTATCAAGAACCGTAATGTGGTCAGTTTGATTACCGGGGAATACCTCTCAACAAAATTGACCCCATATTTCTGGTAATCGCCTCGCACTACTTCGCGCATCTTGAACTTCTCCACCTTACCCTCTGGCAAATCTTTCCCGTTCTTCACAGCGTAGATTTTCTGAGTAGGGAGTATCTCCGTTCCAGAAGGCACGTCACGCTCAAGCATTTCATTGTGTGTACTATGATTTGCTATATTCGCGTACTCCGCGCCTTCTGCATCCAACCATTCTTTAACATTCCCCGTCAAGTATACATCTTTATGTCTTAAGGGAATCTTCCCATCCCAATCCAAGCCTGTACTCAGTAGCATTTGGGAACTTACTTGACGCATTCAAGCAATATATACAAGAGTCGCCGGGTATTCTTACTAACTCAAATCGGATCTCTTCCTTTGATTACCTCTGCCTGACAGAACATAGCATGATAGCCTAGGTTCTCGGGAGAGTCCTCGTAATCCGATGAAGAATCCTCGTCTACTTCCTGAGAATCTTTGCTTTCGCTACCTGATTCCTCAGCATATCCTTTGCACGTTTACGTCGCGACTGACGGATAATGCTAGGACTCTCACTTCGTGTCGGGCTATCAGAATCTCCCTCCCCCTGTTCTTCAGGCAGGTTGACTTCTAATAAACTTCATTTGCGCAGATTTACCGCTTGAGCTAACGTATCGTCTAACTCCGAGCGAAAATCCCTTTCTCCTTCTGCAGTAAGGACTTCCTGAGCTTCCTCCGGCAATTGCAACTCAGTAATCTTGTCTTTGATGCGTCCGGTCTTAGACTTCAACTTTGGAAATCTTGGAATCTGTGAAAACTCAGCATTCCATGATCGTTGATGCATCTTATAATCGACGGAATGTGATGTCCAACGTAAATCTTTGTAGCTACATCCGCTGACAATTCTCCCTTCTTGCCCTTCTTGAAGACAGGCACAAGAACTTTACACCCAAAGACTCAGTGATGACCTATCTCAGGTTTTATGCCATAATAGCACAAGAACAAACTTTCCATATCATTGTGCTGGTTTGGCCATAAATAACGTAAATCGTTAGCGATGATGGCTGCGTATCCCCAGAGCTCTTTGGAGAACAACGCGTGAATATGAATTGTCCGAGACATATTCTTCACATGACCAATAGTCTGCTCAGCAACTGTGGATAATCCACCACAATGGTCTCAACCGTAATCCCTCTAACTTCGCAGATTTCTATGAAGCGATTGTAGGTTGCAATTTCCCGTTGTCCATCCGCAAAACCTGAACTGGTCTTTGCACGGTCTGATCAATTAAAGCCATCACTACCAGTAGTTCGGCTAAGGCATGCGACTTGCGTTGAAGTAACCTTAAGAAGGAGAAACGCGAGAAATCATCCACGACAATTAGAAAATAATGGTACATCTGACCGTTATAATAGAATCCGTCCGCGAATTTGCCTGTAACATCGGCATGTAACATTTCGCCTGGGCCAGTTGCCTTGATTACAGTCCAACCGACTCTGAACCAACTTTGGCCAACTTAAATTTCCCAGCAACACACGACTCGCATTGATGCTTGTCGTCAATCACGATCGACTTAGACTGGTCTGAATTAAGTGAACCACGATAAATCATGGCCATCAAGTACTTTGTGTTTGGGTGACCGAATCTTTGGTGAATCAGACGCGAATCAACCTTGATCGTCACCGCGTTTGCGAAAACTCGATTAACAACCTCGAATTGCAACATCTTCAAACCAGAAGGTGCCAATTTCGCGTTGAATAAGACTTGACGCATCTTCTTGTCAAAGAAAAACGCTCCGCTCAAGTCCACCTTATATTCCCAATCGCGATTGTTAGCAAGTATATCAACATTGGCAAATAAGGTAGTAGTACAATCCACAGAATAAATTGCATCTTGAATTGTAATCCTATGCCCATTTATGATGAAATGAACAACGCCTTGTACCCGTCAGGCAAGTGCCTTTCTTTGTGACGCCAATGTTGATCGATACCTCCTTGAAGGATTCAAACCAATCTGCATTCGGAATCAGCGTCTTGTTGCATCCAGGATCCAAGATCCCTTCGTAGAGTTGTGACATTTTTTTCAAAGTCTCTTAACAATACAATGGAAAACAACAATGCGATTTTACTTAAAAGCAACAACAAAACAACCCAATCACAAACAACCAGAAAAACTGAATTTTGAGAAGAAAAGAACAATAAACATTCAAGCGTTTCTGAGAATTCCATTCCCAGGCGTCCAACCGACATGTTTAGGTTCGATTCCAACATCATTTTTTGCCATGTTTGACTGAATTGCGGGAGTCCCCTTGGGTTTTTCTCCTCCCCCGCTGGTTTTAAAACGTTTCTTCTTTTGAGGACACGAAGAACTGAAGTGATCAGTATCACCGCATTCCCAACAAGAACCGCATTCCCACTCTGGGTTTTGAAATCCAGAACAGTCATCGCACTTCGGAAACTTTCGTTGTTTCAAAGCCACTTTCTGTGATTTCTTAGCGTTCTTCTGTTGTCGGGAGCCCATACTTTGCTGCTTTCTATCAGCATGGCGCGTGGTCGTGACCTTTGCGACTGGAGCTTTACGTTTGTTTGCTTCAACGTAACTGTCCCACAAATCCACCATTTTCTGCTCCAACTCTTCGATGGACAGATATTCCTGGACTTTGAGGGCCATCACCGCTTGAGCAAATCGATGATCCAACCGCAAGCGCACCTTCTTTTGTGAGTCGAATCCCAAATGAAGAGTTTCACCCAAAGAGGTGCACTTATCTTCAACGTCGCGAATCTCCTTGATATAAGCCTTATACGCGTCCACAACCAAACTATCCATCTTGCGATTAGCAGGGTCCTTCATACGTTGAAGTTCTGCCCATAACTCAGCAGGAGTGGCAAACCTGGAATAGGAAATTTGCATTGACCTTGTCAATCCACTTCTGATGGCTTGCATAGTTGTCTGAACCGCATCAGCATTGTCCTTTGCGTGGCAATCTAGAGTCTGCCAGATCTTATCCAACTGTTCGAACTGCTGGTAGACTGCTTTCCACTCTTTGATCGTCTGAGCTGATGGGATTTCATCCCCTTCAACAGCTTCCGCGTCTTCGTCATTGTTGTCGCCATGGTCATCCGACTCTTCTTTGGCAACAGACACTATAGTTTTCCCACTTTCGTCTGGTAACAATGCGAGTTTCTGCAACAACGCCTCCGGCGGGTTCGGTTGAACACGTTTGTTTACGAATGGGACAAACTTTGCGTCCAGAGTTCTTTTGTTCAACTGACCTATCTCTGTCAACGTCAGACGTTTCCATACTGGATAGTTAGTTTCACTCAAGAGGATGCGCTTATTCTCTGGCTTTGCGTCTTGGTCTTTTGACATCCTTTGTTTTGGAGAACAATAACGCCGTCTGACGGCGTTAAATTCAAACAATAGCGAGAACCCTAGGAATCGTCTCAACACAAGAAATGCTCCTAAACACCCAAAATCCGCTTTCGAAAGCAATTTTGGTGCAGGCCGTCACATCTGAGGACGTGATCATTACGCACAATGATCCAACCAAATATACTCTTTTCTGCATACTACATAGCTTAGAGATAACTATTTATTGAATAAACAACTACTAAAACATAAAGAAAGCATTCTTTTATGAGTTCGACGACGTTGGGTCTGCTCTCGAGTGGTTCTAAATTTAGCAACACCACTATCATTGCAACAACACACGCAGGTGCAAACCTACCGAAAAAACGGCAGCGTTTTGTTACATGATCAGTAGGATCGTAAATCCACAGAGCATTCCGTAACTCGACGCTAGGGAGCAATGATCGATGTCCTGTCAAACCACAAACAAGTCAACCGCTTCGGCGCCCCAAGGCGCTCGTTCACCAAACTTGGTGACGACATCAAAGGACTTGTTCTGATCACAGATCTATCAGGGCGCCACGGTGCGTCGCCAGTCTCAGTGATAACTACATCGGAAACACCTGAAACTTTGAGACATCAAACGATCAAACGCTTTGATATAACCAACAAAGAGAAGCCAAACAGCCTGCGCATTCGCAAAGCACATAACAACATAAGCCGAGCTGTTTGGGCTAATAACTTGTCATAATCGGTAGGTGACGCTGCACCGGACGATCACAGCTGCTAGATGTTGTATGGCTAAGAGGCAGCTTATGACTCTCAGGGGAAGGGGCGGTGGACGTCGCTCGCGCACAAGCTTAGGGTTGATATAATCAGAAAATGGATTTCACAGTTATTGTTACCAAATAGTCTCTGACCCATTTTGTATTTTTTTCACAACAAACAATAGATTTCTGACTCTGTCATTACCTGTAAAGCCATTAGACCATAACATGGAGGTGAATGGATTTTTGTTTTCCTTGAGAGTACATGAGAGTACATGAGAGTACATGTGATGAATTACTTTTGTGGAATTTTCAGACTAAACTCTGTGACAAGACGTAAAGGAAAAACAAGAGCTGCAGCTGCAAACCATTTTACTTGTTTACTTTGACAGCCACGTTTATTTGGAATACTTGCAGTTGCATATGCGCCTTGGACCGCTCGGCCATCTGCCCTATTACATTGGGAATTTGCCTTTCCAAATTTGCTCAATATTATAATTGGTAGTCTATTTAAAAAAATGGCAATCAATTGCCTTAATTGTTGAAAATTGCTCAGTATTCAACCCGTGGTGGCAAAATCCAGAATTGGTGCTGAAAGGTTTATCTTGGACAGAGCCATACCAACAGCTAGCTGTATAAGATTATCAGATAGGTCATTAAACAGCAGCTTTTTCAGGTTGCCCTTAGAAATTTGTAAACTGCAACAGCAATAACCTCTTTGAAACAATGGCTGAATTGGGCCTAGCATGTATGGTAGATTTCAACAGCTCAAAAATTCAATGATGTAGATGGAGGGCCTCAAAGTGGATGCTGGCTTCTGGGCCAGCTGGAGTAAATGGAGCCATTCTTCTGGATGTGAATTGAAAAATCTACAACTTGTATTGCAGAAGGAGTCAAAGATCACGGTGTGTGGTTAGTGTATATTCCACACTTGGTTTGTGGAATGCTCTCTCCTCTTTAGTTTTAACCCTTTTTCTTATATACCCAGAGTTAGTCTGAAACACTCGTTTCAGGTATTTTCCAAAACACAATTTCTCACTAACACGCTTATTCTAATTATAAAGTGAATACCATTCACAAGTCTTTCTTCAAAAGTTGAACATCCTTGTTTCCCAAAAAAGCCGACCATGCACCCCAGCCTTAGAATTCAGAGGTGGTATATAAGAGAATGTATTGTGTCAATAAAATAGGGCTATTGTGTTTATTATATTCCAAACACAATTTAGTTCACTAGATTTAGTTAGGATGTTGTAGGTATTGGATTAGGAGTCTTTTCATATGTAGGGCACATGAGATTTATTGAAAACCAAAATACCACACATCATAATAACTGTCAAAGACTGAGCGTGGTGCTGGTTCTGTGTACAGGCGAGCAGATCAGTGCAAACACTAGAGAGATTTTGGAGATATTTGTTAACTTCATTATCAAACAAGGAGGATGTCACACAGTTTCATGTGCCTCCATTGCCCTCCAACAAGTTGCGGCCTGCATTGCAAAGAGATGATGTGAATGAATACATGTCTCTGGTGCAAAATCAGCTCATGTCACATAAAACCTGCTGATCATGAGACATTAGATTGCAGGCAGGCATAAGCTGTAATTAAGAACAGGTCCAGTGCTAAATTAGAGTTGTATAGTTTAGTGGTCATCACCCTGGTTTTTGATACCAGTAACTCCGGTTCGAATCCGGATACGACCTGGCACATCCAGTTTATACCCTATAATCCCCATATCTTCCCAGCCATCCAAAACACGAGCGTACCAGGGGTCGAACCTGGAATCTCTTGATTCGTAGTCAAGCGCGGTAACCATTTTGCCATACGCCCATATCCTTGAATAAGAAACAACAAGTGAAAACATTAATTACTCAGAGCAGCCCATTAGTAGTGCATACAGAACCTATGCCTTGAGCTATGATTCTCTAAGTAGCCTGCAGTAATTCTTATCAAGCTGGCACCTTTCTCCCAATAAATTTGCAATAGTCCAAAAGAACATTTTTTTCATTTTGTTACAATATCTTCTTCCAACAATCAATGGCTACAACTCTGCCCACCTAGGTCCCAGGTTCAAGTCCACCAGTGCCACCAAACAATGCCACACAACACTCACTCTGTGATTTTCTGTGTAATGTAGTCTATTGCTACGCCACAGGAGTTGCACAGCAAGGCAAGTTGCAGGTCATGATCCTATCTTCAAAGATGAGACTCCATTGCTTCAGCATCTACACCACATTGATGTGTGTGTTCTCTGATACTAGTGATTTGGAACACAATGTGTTTATTTCATAAAACCCTTAATTATGTATATGTGAAGTAAATATGTTGAAGTACACACCTGGTGATTTGAAACACAATGTGTTATCTATCCCAAATCACCAAGATTTCTGTTTTGCTCTGGTTTTCCAAAATGTTCCGAAGCGCGCCAAGAAGACGTTTCACTCGGCGCTTCCAGAACTCCTGGAAGTCCACGTGATGGAATTTTTACCTTACTGATATATCATTTGCTTGTGCCTCTGGATATGTTGGAGTGGAGCAATTTCAAGTTGCGACTTGCCATAATAGGTACACATCTACTCTCACATAGAACACTTACATTTTGGGCTAAAGACACTTTCAAGCAATGTTATAGTTCATGTTATAGTTTGTAAACAGACTGTAACGTTGCATGGATTAGATACCAAAATGTGAACTGTATTCTCCAACTATATATTCCTGCCTATAAGGTGAGAACGGGGCGGGGTCACCCCGCAGGGCACCCCTGCCCCAAAGCTCCGGGGTCCGGGGTAGGGGTCGACTTGAACCCCGCCTCGCACTCCCCGCACTCCCACGAGGTAAGATAAAATCTCTATAAAAAGCCAATTTAGCTGGCATTTTAGTGTGATTTTTGGCCACTTACATGCTCTCGGGCAGCAATTTGACTGTAGTTAGGATTTTTTCTTTTGAATTTTATTTATTTTATGAAAAAAAAAAACAAAAAATTTTTTCTTTGGAATTTTATTAAAAAAAAAAGTTTTTCTGTTTTTATTTCTAAAATACACACACAGCCAGAGGTAAGCCACAGCCCCGAGGCTTGCCCCGCATGGCGCGGGGAAATCCTGACCCCGACCCCCAGAGATGCGGGGAAAGTCCTGCCTCGCCCCCAACCCCGCCCCGTTCTCACCTTACCTGCCTATCATCCACAAGCAAAAGCTAATTGTAGACCTCCCAGACGGGGAATTGAACCCCGGTCTCGCCCGTGACAGGGGCGGATACTAGCCCTCCATAATGATGGTGAGGAATAAGTCCCAATAGAGAGACACACACAATCGATAATATAACACACTACAAAGTATCTATATGTTACTGAAGGGTATGGGGAGTGATTTGGGGGGTGTAGGGGGTGGTTTGGGGGTGTTACGGTGGGTTGTGTCAAGTGTGTATACCATGTGTTGAGGAAATTTCAAACTCGTCGGATAAGTGCCAAACTCTGCCAAAACCATCGCTACATTATTTTTCCCATGTGGTGGAAAGGGGGGGAGATTTCCTTGTGGTTGACCGGGCGGGACTTTTTTCTGCCAATTCCTTGACATCAGGGTATTGGCCAAAAAAAGTCCCGGACTTTTTTCAGCCAATACCTTGAGTCCAGGGTATTGGCCAAAGAAAGTCCGCGCTTAACTGGCCAATCCTTTCAGCTAATCCTTTACTGCCCTATCATTTACTAATGTATTTCATTCTATGTTGAACAGCTAACTTGCCTTTTCGTTGACGTTGCCGCCGCTTCCCCAACAGCGTACCAAAGGCCAACCAACGCCTGTGCTTCTAGTACCGTAATGTTTTATAGTTATTATTACTGCTTTAACTTTCGAAAATAGGTTTTTAGTGTTTTATTGCCACTTCCGAGACCTTGGATACACAGCAACCAGAAAGTTAACCACCGGCCGCCAACGACACAACCAACCCTTGATCTTTAAGTACTATTATGTTATATATTTATTATCCTTGTTCTAACTTTCGAAAACAGCGTTATTTTAGTCTAACGCTACTTCCGAGAAACTTGACTACTAGTATCAACAGTCCAACACACAACGAAAAACCACCCATCGACGCCCAAACTTAAAGTATGTTCGTTTATATATCTATTATATTCGTTTCAACTTTCGAAAGTAGTTTTTTGGGCGGCGCCGTTGTTGTCAAAACATCGTGCGTAGTGTCCAATACACAAAGGATAAAATAACGAAACACAAGAACAACAAAGTTAATCAAAGTCTCAAAGTAAGTCATTTATTTAAATTCACGATTTCATGCTTCGACGTACTAAATAATGTAACAAGGACAACTCAAATGTACAACCGAATCGCGTACATCCCTCCAGCAATCAACAATCGCTACCATAGCGCAATTCAAGCGCAAATCAAACGGTTTCAGCCCCCTCCCCCGATCGATTCCAGCGACTCCGAGTATTATCGCAATATCGCCTCGAATATTGACAGCACAGACCACGACGGGGATGATGACGATGACAGTGATGGTCTCGACGAATACCTGGAGTTGCACAGTCGCGAGCGTCCTTATCACGAGAGCTTAATGGAAGGTCAGTAAGTGATGCTTGGTTTTAACACTTAAAAAAAACTTATCTTTATGATTTTAAGAAATGACCATCGTCGCGGCCCACAAGCAAGCAGATGGAACTTGGTTGCCATCGATTACACCGGACTCACCACCAATCTTGGCGCCTGTCCGTCTCTCTGCCGATGGTAAGGTCCTCGGCAAGTTCCAACGCGCGTTTCTAGAAGCAAATGGTTGGAGCCACAGCGATGGCACCATTAAGAATGGATGGAAGTATGACGAAGAGGCGGATGCATGGCAAAGATTTGTAAGTGATTCATTTACATTTCACAATGCGTGCCTGCCAAGCACTGCCAATTGCCCGCCATGTTTTCAATTTTTTCATTTCACCTGTCAAGCCTAACCGAAAAACACTCACTAAAACTCCACCCTCACCCAACCTGTCCCCTTAAGTGCGCCGCATGCAAGACCACCAACACCAACGACGTCAGTTTCCTGAACTTGTGCAAACAATCCCACGACGGTAACATCCACTGGGTCCACGGCCCTCCTTCGCGCTGCTCGACTTTTGGCAAGTGTCTACCCTGCTCGCAAAATGCCCCTGGCTCCAGTTCTACATCCGTGGCTCCTAATGGCTCTGGTCCCTCTTCATCCACTCCTGCACTCAAGTTTGCCGGCGGGATAGCCCCCGCACACGCCCAGCAAGCATCGCAGCCTACCTCGCGACCCACCCGAGCTGCCCGCCAACCCAACCAAAGCCAGCGCAAGCGTTCCCGGGCTAACGACGGCGATGCTGAGGACTTCAGTGACGCGGACGAAGATGCTGCAGGCCCGCCATCCCGCCGCCGCCGTCCCGCTGATTCTGCTGATTCCAGTCAAGCGCCGTCCGTACCGCGTGGCCGCAAGCTGCACCAACCTTCTTTCGGGTCTCACTTGGCTGCTGCTACTGGCCAAGCTTCCCCGCCAGACACACCCGTGCGCCGCGAATTCACTGCCGCCGATAAGCAGCTGTTCTTCCCAAATACCCGAAATGCGTGGTCGAACAATTTCTGGCAGCTGGACCTTCCTGATGCTTTCGCTGGAATCATTACTATCACGGGTCTTCAAGGCTACCAACAACAATTTGAGCATGGTCAAGTATTGAAACGAATGAGGGACCGCATTGATGAAAAGGGTACGTCGCTCACTCACCAAACCAATTCTTTATTTTTAATGTGCTTTATCGTAGTTACTGGCACTTTTATTGCGGACCGACCATTCCTCTATGCCCATGCCCTGTTCACCCGCGGGTTTCCCCAACTGGAGCCATTCATAAACAGCCTTGCCGACAATTTCATGACTGTGATGGACATAAACCAGCGTCAAATTGTTCGCGCAAATTGCGTCTCAGTAATATTGGCTTATTGGAAACCGAAACCCTCGAAGGATCCCCAAAAAGCCGCTAATGGCTTTGGTACTGCTATCCGCTGTTGGGTTGATTATATGGTATTTCTCTTATTTTTCTTTCTGTTCAATCGTAATTAATTGGACATCAGGATCACATGCCCGGAATCATTCGACAAATTCGACTAAAGGAGGCCTCTGCCCCACCCGACCTGTACGAAGACCACAAGTATCTCATGAAGGGAAAGTACGTCACTCTGGTTATGGAAGCTTTTGCTAGTGATTTCAAGCGGAATCGCAGTGGCAAGCAAACGACTGAGCTAGGCGATAAGTGGGTATGTGTCCTGCCTTCGATCCCACCTGTGGGTCATATAACTAACTTTGACACATGAAGGGCGCGTTAAAAGCAATGCATCTCCACTTATGTCTCATTGCTAAGCTGTCCAATTGCTTTGTGACCCAAGATGAAGCTGAAACAATTATTGGTTGCGAAGATAAGCGGGAGCATGACTCACATGTTGCCATTGAGACCTCCGCAACAAAGTCGTCTGTACGTCGCAAGGACATGTATGTTATATTTAAGGTACTTAACATAGTTTGCTAAACCGTTTCAACAGGATGGACCGTGATATTCACGACAACTTCGAACGTCAAATTCTCCAGCACACTACTGAGGACTACGAGATACGGTCCCGCTGCTACTTTCTTGGAAGGTTACTTAAAAAGGGAAACAACCAACATCCCGGTGCCGCCAGAGACTTGTGCATGCACAACCTCAGTCATGTTTCCTGTGGTCGCGGATCTGAACTGCGCTCCCTAAATCTCATTCGGCTACTCTCGGAACCTTACGAAATCCGCACAAATGCCGACGGCTACATGGCCGAAACTGTCATGGCAACCAAAATCCTGGTTGATGGAACCAAGCTTGCGGTATGTTTTTGTCCTTTATGTATCAAACCCCTCCTTGTCCTTGGATGTTCTATGTTCCCAAACGGGAATGTGGCGCTTTACTTGCAATATTACTCCAAACGGAATAATAGAGCGGCCCTTGGGCTTTGTGGACTCTATGTATTTCTTATTTATTGATTACTGTGTTGACTAAATTCTTCTCTAGTCTCTTTTAGCCGAAAAGGGGAAAAATGACAAGCGCTACATTATCGTCGCACCTCATTTTGATCCTTTACGAGACTTTGAATTCTCTGTTGGGTTCATGGAGTACTTTGAGCAACACGTGCAAAACCGACCAGAGAAAGCGCGTGAACTTCAGAAAGGATACTCAGTGATCAAGAATATCAAGCTTTTCACAGCAGCTTCAGTCAAATCGGAGATGTCGTCTTCAGCACACTCGGAAGCGGTGAAGAATATGCATCTTGCGCTTGGAGTCGCCATCATGAACAAGTGTCTCCATATTTTCCGGAAGATTCAGCCAAAGAAAATGAGCGAAGCAGGCGTGCCAACGGAGCCTATTGAGCGGATCGGTTGGCTTACTGGTGACAACAAGAATACCAAGTCCGCATTCCACACGGCTTACTTCAAAGAGTATCCAAGAGAAGTTGTCCAGTATAGTACTGGAATGTGGCCGCATGGTAATCAAGACGGCGAGTTCATTGCTCCAAGGTTCCGTGCTCCCGAACCTTCGGAAGCACTGCTGTCTCATTTCTTTCCTCTCTGGCGTGTCTTCGAGGACAAGGTCAAGAACCCCGATGACCCTATCTTTCGTGAAACCGTGGATGAGGTGGAAGATCACAACGAAGCTATTGGTCTTATGGATTTGGATTCGGATGAAGAACTTACTGCCGAGGTTCTCGAAGCCAACGCCCACCATTTAAAGAGTGGGGTTGTTTCGCTGCCAGCTTTAGGACGAACTCTGGCCCACATTCGCAAGTCTTTCCTTTATGGTTTGGCGTCCCTTTTCTACCATATTGCAAAGTGTCCAATTGTGTCTGCGGCCGTTACTCCAGACATTGGTTGGTATTATATCTTTCTTTTACTTTCTTTTATGAATATGACCTCATCTAACTTTTCTGCAAATAGTTGAAGCCATTAAAGCTGGCGGTGGCGGAGTTTTCGATACTGACGAGTGGAAAGACTTCTACCAAAATGTGTTTGTTGAAGAAGAAAAGTACGCTGCGTGGAAACAGCAAATGAGTACCGCAAAGAGACCTAATCGGCACACTGCAACTTCCCCCACTGCGACTGTTGTTCGTCTCTCTGATGAACAAGTTGCAAGTTTACAACTTGGACGCTTGCCGCAAAACCTTCAAGACGAAATCAGTGGCCTTCCCGACATTATCCGCCAGGCTTTGGAGGCTGCTCTGTTGCCCTACAAGGACCAGCTCCATGAAAACACGAGAGCTCTTGAGCGGGTTATGGCCACACTCATCAGCAGTGATATGGACCGCAATGCGCCTCCTGCCGATCGCGCCCAATCTAATTTGATTGCCAATGACGATACTCAAAATAATCCGCGTGACGCTCCTCAAGTCGAAGAACCTCCACCTGCTGCCATTCCTCGTTTTGGCACTGTTTGGGCCCAACCTCCTCCTGTCTTACAACCGGTCTACAGCGAAAGCTGAAGGCCTCTGTGCCACATACGCTCGTCCTTACTCACCCAGTGACCGCGGCAAAGATAACGTTCCTACTGTCACCTTTCCAGTTA
Organism: Obelidium mucronatum; assembly: GCA_025765595.1. Taxonomy (NCBI): domain Eukaryota; kingdom Fungi; phylum Chytridiomycota; class Chytridiomycetes; order Chytridiales; family Chytriomycetaceae; genus Obelidium; species Obelidium mucronatum. Next base: position 16,727 of record JAIVFH010000056.1, on the reverse strand, counting down.
TCAGCTCTGTTGGTCTTGCTCAGGTAATACTGTTTTCTTCTGCTGGATATTTGCTAAAATATAATAGGCCACACAAATTCTTCTCGGGCCTGGTCTTTGTTTTCGCTGTTCTTGGTAGTCGACATGGTACAGCCATATTTGGCAATACTGCGAAGCAGAAACAGTTCATGAACTACAACAGGGTTGGATGGTTTGTTCTTGACAAGGCTCAACTGACTCTTGAGCAGTACGATGCGCTGGATGCTGACTCTCGCAATGCGAAACTTCAGACCGCATTTGCTGAGTTGATGTTGGATCCTCGATTCTTGAAGACAGATCGGCTGACAAAAGCTGATGTATTTAGTATTTCTGCAATGTCGAGAGTGACTAATTTTCCTTCTGCGCTTCCTGTTAGTATGAAGTTACTAAAGTGATTTTTTTTTGTTGTTGTGATCTTTGTTATTCCTGATAAGTTTCTGATTTCTGTGATGAAATAAAATTTCAATTCTTGTTTTCGTGATATCCTATATACTTTTTGAAACACGCATTTTTAGTTTTAAGTGTTATCGAAATAGAATACGTTAATAGTTTTTTTTTTTTGAAAAAGAATATTCTTTCAAAATGACCACCTTCTCTCCCCACTACACGTCCCTAGCAACTCTTCGCACCAATGCGGTCTTCTCTAGTATCTCCAGCACTTCACAGCCATCTCTTCCTAAGCGACAGCGGCGCCAGCAACAACCAACGAACCCGGAAATAACTATTACCCAAGCGATCGCGGAGGGCCTTTCCGCACAGCAGCATCATATCCTCACCCTAGTTGCTCAAGGTCAAAGCGTATTCTTTACTGGAAAAGCTGGTGAGCTCTTTTTTTTTTAAGTCGCTTCCTGGTGTATTGTTTATTTTATTAAGGCCTTCGGTTTACCAATAATAGGAGCGGGGAAGTCTCACACTCTGAAGAGAATTATCCAACTATGTCGTCAACAGTTTCCTGACGATGGGATGGTAGCGGTGACAGCATCAACAGGTTAATAAGTAATGTTTGAATAATTATTGCGATCCTTTAGCTCATCGCACTTACCAATTAGGGATCGCCGCACTTCAAATTGACGGGCAAACTATTCATGCGTTTGCTGGATGTGGATTGGGAGAGGGTATGTTTTACAAAATACCTGTCTCGCGCCATGTTGCCAATTAACCAATTTTTTGCAGAACATGCCTATGACATGATTAAAAATATGAGCGAAGCGGCAAAGAAACGCTGGAGGAAAGTTAAGGTTCTTATCTTGGATGAAGGTGAGGTCTTCATTGTTTTCGCTCTACAATTAATCTCACTCCTAATCCAGTTTCAATGGTTAATGGTCAGTTCTTCGATGATCTTCATTCCGTTGCAGCTTCGCTGCGTACGGAGCACGGGCTGTTTGGGGGAATCCAGGTTTTTTTTTTTTGTTTATTGCGCCGCTTGACTCATTTTCTTCTTTTTAGTTAATTGTCTGTGGAGACTTCCTTCAACTCCCTCCAGTAGTAAAGCCGCCCAAACTGGCTCAGTTTGCGTTTGAGAGCGGCGTTTGGTCGTCCTTGTTCAAGGATGGTGTTGTAGCGGTATGTGTTTGTTGCTCATCGCTTATGGGTTTTAATTCTATCTGCAGCTCACGAAGATATATCGCCAATCCGAAACTGATTTTATTGACGCTCTCAACGAGATTCGTTATGGGGCAAACGCGATTTCGTCTAAAACGGAAACACTGATGCGGTCCTGTTCCAGGGAACTTGCTTGCCCAGATGGACTGAAGCCGACCCAGCTGTCAGTTAGTTGGGGTAGTTCTTTTTTATTTTCATTTACTTTCGTTATTTCCTCTTTTCAGGTTTTCTACAAGGGACGAAGTCGATCGCTGCAACTTGGGGCATCTTGAGGCCTTGAGCGGAAACACTTTCGGCTTCTTTGCAAAATTAACTGGAAACGCTGTGAAGTTGCGGGAGCTGGTGGGCCGGGTACTTGCACCAGAGCTGCTGGAGTTGAAGGTTGGCGCGCAGGTTATGCTTGTGAAGAACCTCGGCGATGGTCTCGCAAACGGAAGCATCGGGACAGTCAAGGATGTGTGCATCAACGAAAGAAAAGTCACTGTGAAGTTTGCTGCCGTTGGGTCCGCGCCTGCAATAACGAGGACACTGGAACCAGAAGTGTGGTCCTTTTCAGATACATTCACTGGAATTGAGACAAGCTTTGAGCAGGTATGGGATTTGTATAATTTTCTTCTTCAGTAAATCATTCTTTTTTTAGATCCCTCTTTGTCTTGCTTATGCGATGTGAGCTTTTTTTTAAAAATATTCTCTCCTTTGAGCGTCATCTACTCCTTTTTTCAGGACTATTCACAAGAGCCAAGGCCAAACCATTCGGTACCTAAAGGTGGATTTGAGCCGCACCTTTGCACCTGGCCAGGTGTATGTTGCTATCTCGCGAGCGGTTTCTTTGGATGGGCTTCAAGTCGTGGGGTTTCAAAAAAACAAAGTTATAGCCAACGGCAAAGTTATAGCTTACTATAAGAAGATTGGATTGTAGCAGTTGGGATACAGTTATAATAAACATTTATTTTTTATTTTTTTTTTATCAGATTCTTTTTTCAGTTCGAAACAATGTAAGATCGCCGCCCCCCTCCCCTCCTCCCCTTCCCCCTGACCCCCAACCGCCGTCCCCTTACCAAACCCCTTCTTGTATCGTTTGGACTCACTGGCTGTGCAGAGCAGTGGTGAGAGGACTTGAGGACGCTGGATCAGTTTGGGAGCAATCGCATCATCTCCAAAGCACCCCCCGCTCCATCCCCCACTGCCAAACCGGTGGTGGTGACTCTCCCACCCGATTCTGTAACTTTGACGCTTGTGCTGTGTTCGGTTCTCGAATAAATGTGTGTGTGGGTGAGAAGAGTCCCCGGGACTCTTTTCACCCAAAATTTTTTGTTGGGACTTTTTTCTCACCCCATATTCGCCACTATACTATCTGGGATTAATAAAGATGTAAAAAATCTACAATATAGCCGTAAACGCCGCGTTTTGTGTCTAAATCTGACCGGATGCTGCTTTTGGGAATATGGTGAGAAAAAAGTCCCAACAAAAAATTTTGGGTGAAAAGAGCAGGGGGGTGGTGATCCCGCTCTACTTTTACAAAAAGTGCAAAATTTCGTCTTTGGGGGGTACTTCCACGTACCCCCCCTCACCTAAACTTTCAGCTCTATCAGGGCCTGCTACAGACGCACCACCACCTTCCGCAATAGCGCAATCGATGCAGAAAATTGATGCGCAGAGATCTCCGTTACCAAAATCTCCGATATAGATTCATATATAATTTAAATAAATAAAGAAACTTTTATTTCAAAGTCTATCAGGGCCCGCTACAGGCATGCCAACGGTCTCAATAATAGCGCAATCGATGCGGAAAAGTGATGCGCAGACATCTCCGTTACCAATTTGGTCGATTTGGTCCTACATACGAAGATAACCACAGTTTACTTATCACCGGAAAAAATAGAAGTTTCACAACCAGAACCAATAACTGCCGGAAGCAAGTCGTTTCATCTTTATTTTGATTTATCAGGTGTTTTTCGGGGAGTTTTCCAGTTTGAATCACTGCAGTGATTTTCAAAAGGTCTTCGGACGAAAAAAAAGATCCCAAAAATCAATGGCACCAAACAGCGCAAAAAAGAAACAACGAGAAGAGGCAGCAAATGCATCTTTGGCTGTGCGGCGGGGCATATGTGAGCTCAATTTTTTAATTGCGAGCGAAGCGAGTTTTAAGATCGTTCGTGTGTGCGTTTGAGAAAGGTAAATAAAGTGTGAGCGGGTCCTTTTTCAAAAATGTGTGTAGCGGCAAAAATGAGAAAAAACTTCAAAATCCTCCTGACCTGTCAGTTCCCACCCCTTCCTGGATTTTTAGGGTGCAAAAAGACGGCGCAGAGGAGGCGCGTCGAATGCTCCATTTGGATTTTGGATCGGGTGCACCTAAGGTGAGATGACGGCGTTTTGATATTCACGCACAGAATAAAAGAGACCAAAGCACATTGGAAACAATATCTATGTTCATAAAAGACTATCTCTGTTCTTAACGTTACCCGTACGTGTTGCGATCTCAGGATGCTGCCGTAGTTGTTTCAGTCTTCTCCGGGAATCATTCGAACCACAAATTGACAATGAAAACAAACATAGACTATGATCACAATTAGGAAGCTTTGTTATAAAAGCATTGTTTATCTGTTCAAGCTTGAACTACTCGCAAAGTAGTACTTTAATGCGAGCACTACAACATCGTTTGTCTATTATACCTTGTTTATGTGATTAACTTTTGCTTCACAGGGGTGGACACTGTGACAGCCGAAACCAGCCAGGATAAACACAATGAAGTTGTCGAGAATATACCAAAGAAGCGCCGAGTCCAATCGCCACAGCCAATTGAGTCGGATGATGGACAAGGTGAGAGCGCTGTATTACTAAAGTTGGTTGTTGGTGTAGTTTGACAGTTTAAACAAATGCAGGCAAGACGAAAATGGACGCTGCCCCCTCAGATTCCAGTGGTAATCTTCTCGTTATGCTTCTAATACAATCGTTGCTCACTTTCTACAATACAGCTATTCTCTTCAAGAACAAGCCAGTACTTGTACCTGTCAATGTATTCCCTCCAAGAAACGAGCCGTTTTTCAAGCTCAAGCCAATTGCCAATCTTATTGGTTTGAGATCCACACGTTTGCAATTCGAAAATCCGGGAATTGTCTTCACTGGAACCACTGCAAGCACTTCTGGATACTACGCTGCAAGTGTTGAGGGAATTCGCAACTATCTGGTTTCACATCCAAAAACTCTGCTGCAATCACTTCTGTTTCCAGAAAATCGAGCCAATGGTGTGGAAACACAGCTTGCGATTCTTGGCCTTGTAACCCAACTTGTGAAATCCAAAACATTTGTGCCACAAGATGCAACGGTAGTGCTGCCAATTTCTTCTACACCTATTAGCGCTCAGCAATTGGATTCCGCGATTACTCCAGAAGTCCCTATGTCTGAGGGGGCGGCCACCGATAGTTTGACAGAGGAAAAACGCGAATCTGCCCGGAAGATTCTTCTGAAAGCTGCGAACTCCAGTCTAGAAACATCAAATTGTCGAATCAGAAATCTGACAAGTACAATTTCAAAACTCCGTTCAGAGCTTCGATATATTAAGTTTATTCTTGGTTCCACTCAACGTCGGCATCTTCATTTAATCCAAGAGCTGGACAAAAGCGACCCGAATCCGTTGACTAGAACAGCAATGGTTGATGCCTTGCTCTTTGCTCTATCCATTGGTCGTCTGAATCCAAGGTTGTTGGCATTTGATTTAATCTTCTCTCAGGTATTTTTGCGGGTGGTGTTTGGTTTCTAAATTCTTGATACTAATACTTGAAATAAGCTCAAGGCTTACTGTGCCAATAATCTATCTGGAATGGCAGCTCGCCTTTGTTATTCTGATCGACTTTACGACTTTTTGTACCAATTCTGGCGGCAGTGTAAAATTGGTGGGACCAAGGCCTATGAGCATCTCCGTGGCAACAGCGTATCTGCTGACACCAACCCTGGAGTTAGTCATTTGAATGTTGCTGGGGATCGATCTGGTGCTCTCCAAATGCCTGATATTCGAACTTTCCAACGGCTTCATGAGAAAAAACGAGCGGACGCCAATGCTTTTGGTCATTCTGACAAGAGATACGACAACTTGTCGGCACTTTTCAAGCAAAAGCAGGAGTATGCTGCAAAGAATGGCCGAGGGGTTTGTCCTACTTTAACTGATCAATTTAATGGATGCAATACTAATAATTTCACAAATAGCTCACAGAAATTCTGAATGACAGTCTTCATGAAACAAAAGGACACCTTAAAGATCTTGAGGATCCAAAAGACATTCTATTCTTTGAGAATGAAAAGTTCCCACGAAGAATTTACCTTCGTTTGACAACAAGCCTGGATTTGATGTCCCGTTTGAGCTTGCACCTCTCACAATTGTTGACCAATCAGCAGCGAAAACTCGACAAAAAGGTTTCTCAACAAAAGGAAGGCGTTGATAATGATGGTACGTAGAGATGTTTTGATTGTTCACTTTATCAAAAAATAAACTAGCACCAAAGCCCATTCACGGAAATGCAGCATTGTCTATTGACATCCTTGAATCACAGCAGAAAAAAATCATTTTGTTGCAGTCTACGTTTGAATCAATTGGTCAAAGAATCAGAAGCGTGCTGTCAACTCTACGGGGCGATGATGATGATTTATTTCCTGCTACGCTGGACGAAATGAAAGAATCGGAAATAATGTGTTTGGATGAATCTGTCGAACTTTCAAGCATTCTGAAAGAAACTGATGAACATTTGCTTGCAATGTGTCTTGCTGCTGCAGTTCGGGGAACCCATCTTGCACTCTACACATGCCCAGACTCCCTACGGCTGCAGATATCTGATATTGTTCAAGAGTATATTGTTGATTCTACTGATGAGTCTACTAGTCGTGAAATTTGGATGGCTATTATGGAACAATTTGATAAACGTGGGATTCATCTTAGCTGGATTACTCAAGATGGCGCTGGAATTGGTTCACTCATCAATCGTGGATGGAACCGGGCAACAACTGTGACTCAGCTCTACAATAACGCTGCACTATCTGCTGCGGAATGTGCGGGGGATTTATCAGGTGCAGCCAAAAAGACTGCTTTATTGGATCAGCTGGACAAAGCCCTACCACAGTTTATCTCAGAAGTATCTTGCATTCATCAAGAGCACTCAAATCACTACCTATCTTGCCAAACCCCTGTTGCTTCTGTTCGCAAGCTGAGTTTACTGCCAAACTCCTCATCAGAAAAGCAGAAATGGTTGAGCAGGGCTCTTACTCTTGCCAAACGTGTTGTCTCCCAAGAATCTGCTTGGGCTATTGAGGATGCTTTGCACATGCATAATCTCACTGGTGAAAATCTTCATTTGGTTGACGTTGATGGGAATGTCCTGTGGGCTCAACAAGTCTTTGGGATTATTCTGGCTCTTGCTGCTCCATCTCTCACAATACCTGAGATCAATCAATGGAGCGCATATGTGTTTTTTATCCATTCGTTGATTGAGTCTTTTGAAAATGGAATTGATTTCATCAACTACTTGTCTCAGCCAGAGGCAAACCCCTTCAACCCAAGTAAAAAACTGGTATTCCTGTATGATTGGACACACTGCTATAAACGGTTGGTAGAAGCTATCTGGCAAGGAGGATTTGATGAACTTTGCGGCAAGGCATGGGTGACGCTTGCAGAACGTGGGACTAATCCTATTTTCACGCTTGGTTGGGCGGATCGGGATCCACAAAATGTTGAAATGGCAAAGGAGTTCACAACTGCAGCTGTTGAGTTGGGTTTGAGAGAACTTAAATTTGAAAAGGAGGCAGACTTTGCCAGGGACCTTCGAAGAATTGACGAAGCTATGCACAACAACGGCCTTACCGATTTGGAAAGAGCAGCTCGTTGTGCTACTTTTTTAGCTTGTATCAAGAAAATGGTAAGGTGATTTGGTAATAATAATTCAAAACCTAATTTTTGCTGCAGGCCATGCCGTACTTCTATTCAAATATGCCATCTCAGCATGTCCCCAATCTTCCATTTTCTGATCGTTTCCTCAAAGGAACAGACAAGATTGATCTGGGGCACTCAAGACTGCCATTTCAGCAAATTGTGAATCTGATTGCATCATTGGAAGGCTTGCTGATCTTGACTGACCAAGTTAAAGCTGAACCTGGGAATCAAGAAAACTCTGCGTGGCCTATCATTGTCCATACAGCATTGCAACAAGATGATCTTGAATCTAAATTCTCTGTAAATCGGGTGCTTTGTGGGCCAGCAGCAATGGGGCGTGTCAACCATACTGGAGCTACAACTGGAATCAATGCTGCCGAATCGTTGATGACTGACAGTGATTCACGCGTCACTTTAGCTTTGGCTGGTACATTGCAGGGCTATCTAAAAAAGCGGAACAAGAAAACGACATCCTATGCATCAATGGCGGAGGACCTGACTCATCAGTATAGTGACCCTTTGAAATGGAACACTCCAGTAACTGAAGCACCAGACACGGCAAAACCAACTTCAAAGGCAAATTCAAGTGCAGCAAGACATGCTGCACGCAGTGACAAGTCTTCTCCTGCAGCATTGTCTGTTCGTTCACATCACAACCGCCATCACAAGATTTTCTTAAATTCTTCTGCTATTCAGCCTTCAAAACAAACTGCCGCTGGTTCAAAACTTAATGCCCCGGCAATTCAGCCTTCAAACCAGACCACCAAGCTGCCAATTCCATATCAGGAAGACGCGTCTGAAACAGCAGATGAAAACGAGGAAAACAGGAATCAGTGCCCTGCTGCAAATCTGGTACCTCAAGCTGAAAAGGAGATATCTGAACAAGCTGCAATCCAACTTCCCCCACTTTTTGAAACAATGCGCGCAGCTGCACTGGATGTTGAAAAGTTTCAACAAATACGGAAGTCGGCATTGGTGGAAATCTTGCAGCAAGTGGGGGTGAAAGGTATCTCTAATGCTGTCAAGGTGAGATCTTTATAAATCATCTTGAGATTCTAATACATGACCAACAGGCAAAGCTTGAATTGCTAGTACGTTCCCACTTTGCAGCATTAAATGTGGAGAATCAGGAGAATATTGATATGGCTGCATAGTTTGGTTAATAAAGTCTTTTCTGGTTTTTAAAAAAAAATTGAAAAAGTGTTGCCGAAGGGTGGGATCGAACTCCGGACTTCAAAACGAAGAGGATGAATAGTACCATTTACATAACACATTACAGTTTCTTTTTAATTTTTAATAAATTATACTCCTCTATTGACAGTTTCAATATTTCTTCACCAGCGTGCAAGGACATGTTTCAATCATCATTTTTGATATTTGCGATAGTTTATTTATTGGTTTTAGAGCGTGCAGCCCCGGTGACAGCCACTTTGGGTGTGTTGCCAACTTTTTGTGTGGATCACCACCCCCCTGTGAAAAGAGTCTTGGGGACTCTTCTCACCCACACACACATTTATTCGAGAACCGAACACAGCACAAGCGTCAAAGTTACAGAATCGGGTGGGAGAGTCACCACCACCGGTTTGGCAGTGGGGGATGGAGCAGGGGGTGCTTTGGAGATGATGCAATTGCGCCAAACTGATCCAGCGTCCTCAAGTCCTCTCGCCACTGCTCTGCACAGCCAGTGAGTCCAAACGATACAAGAAGGGGTTAGGTAAGGGGACGGCGGTTGGGGGTCAGGGGGAAGGGGAGGAGGGGAGGGGGGCGGCGATCTTACATTGTTTCGAACTGAAAAAAGAATCTGATAAAAAAACTAAAAAAAAAGAAAAAATAAATGTTTATTATAATTGTATCCTAACTGCTACAATCCAATCTTCTTATAGTAAGCTATAACTTTGCCGTTGGCTATAACTTTGTTTTTTTGAAACCCCACGACTTGAAGCCCATCCAAAGAAACCGCTCGCGAGATTACCTGGCCAGGTGCAAAGGTGCGGCTCAAATCCACCTTTAGGTACCGGATGGTTTGGCCCTGGCTCATGTGAATAGTCCTGAAAAAGGAGTAGATGACGCTCAAAGGAGAGAATATTTTTAAATAAAAAAAAAGCTCACATCGCATAAGCAAGACAAAGAGGGATCTAATAAAATAATGATTTACTGAAGAAGAAATTAAACAAATCCCATACCTGCTCAAAGCTTGTCTAAATTCCAGTGAATGTATCTGTAAAGGACCACACTTCTGGTTCCAGTGTCGTTGTTATTGCCGGTGTGGACCCAACGGCAGCAAACTTCACAGTGACTTTTCTATCGTCGATGCTCACATCATTGACTGTCCCGATGCTTCCGTTTGCGAGACCATCGCCGAGGTTCTTCACAAGCATAACCTGCGCGCCAACCTTCAACTGCTCCGGTGCAAGTACCCGGCCCACCAGCTCCCGCAACTTCACAGCGTTTCCAGTTAATTTTGCAAAGAAGCCAAAAGTGTTCCCGCTCAAGGCCTCAAGATGCCCCAAGTTGCAGCGATCGACTTCGTCCCTTGTAGAAAACCTGCAAAGAGGAAATAACCAAAGGAAATGAAAATAAACTGACAGCTGGGTCGGCTTCAGTCCATCTGGGCAAGCAAGTTCCCTGGAACAGGACCGCATCAGTGTTTCCGTTTTAGACAAAATCACGTTTGCCCCATAAAGAATCTCGTTGAGAGCGTCAATAAAATCAGTTTCGGATTGGTGATATATCTTTGTGAGCTGCAGATAGAATTAAAACCCATAAGCGATGAGCAACAAACACATACCGCTACAACACCATCCTTGAACAAGGATGACCAAACGCCGCTCTCGAACGCAAACTGAGCCAGTTTGGGCGGCTTTACTACTGGAGGGAGTTGAAGGAAGCCTCCACAGACAATTAACTAAAAAGAAGAAAATGAGTCAAGCGGCCCCATAAACAAAAAAAAACCTGGATTCCCCCAAACAGCCCGTGCTCCGTACGCAGCGAAGCTGCAACGGAATGAAGATCATCGAAAAACTGACCATTAACCATTGAAACTGGATTAGGAGTGAGAATAATTGTAGAGCGAAAACAATGAAGAGCTCACCTTCATCCAAGATAAGAACCTTAACTTTCCTCCAGCGTTTCTTAGCCGCTTCGCTTATATTTTTAATCATGTCATAGGCATGTTCTGCAAAAAATTGGTTAATTGGCGCACGAGACAGGTTTTTTGTTATACGTACCCTCTCCCAATCCACATCCAGCAAACGCATGAATAGTTTGCCTGTCAATTTATAGGATATCACGAAAACAAGAATTGAAATTTTATTTCATCACAGAAATCAGAAACTTATCAGGAATAACAAAGATCACACCAAAAAAAAAATCACTTTAGTAACTTCATACTAACAGGAAGCGCAGAAGGAAAATTAGTCACTCTCGACATCGCAGAAATACTAAAAACATCAGCTTTTGTCAGCTGATCTGTCTTCAAGAATCGAGGATCCACCATCAACTAAGCAAATGCAGTCTGAAGTTTCGCATTGCGAGAGTCAGCATCCAGCGCATTGTACTGCTCAAGAGTCAGTTGAGCCTTGTCAAGAACGAACCATCCAACCCTGTTGTAGTTCATGAACTGTTTCTGCTTCGCAGTATTGCCAAATATGGCTGTACCATGTCGACTACCAAGAACGCAAAAACAAAGACCAGGCCCGAGAAGAATTTGTGTGGCCTATTATATTTTAGCAAATATCCAGCAGAAGAAAACAGTATTACCTGAGCAAGACCAACAGAGCTGATAACTGGAAAGGTGACAGTAGGAACGTTATCTTTGCCGCAGTCACTGGGTGAGTAAGGACGAGCGTATGTGGCACAGAGGCCTTCAGCTTCGCTGTAGACCGGTTGTAAGACAGGAGGAGGTTGGGCCTGAACAATGCCAAAACGAGGAATGGCAGCAGGTGGCGGTTCTTCGACTTGAGGAGCGTCACGCGGAATATTTTGAGTATCGTCATTGGCAATCAAATTAGATTGGGCGCGATCGGCAGGAGGCGCATTGCGGTCCATATCACTGCTGATGAGTGTGGCCATAACCCGCTCAAGAGCTCTCGTGTTTTCATGGAGCTGGTCCTTGTAGGGCAACAGAGCAGCCTCCAAAGCCTGGCGGATAATGTCAGGAAGGCCACTGATTTCGTCTTGGAGGTTTTGCGGCAAGCGTCCAAGTTGTAAACTAGCAACTTGTTCATCAGAGAGACGAACAACAGTCGCAGTGGGGGAAGTGGCAGTGTGCTGATTAGGTCTCTTTGCGGTACTCATTTGCAGTTTCCACGCAGCGTACTTTTCTTCTTCAACAAACACATTTTGGTAGAAGTCTTTCCACTCGTCAGTATCGAAAACTCCGCCACCGCCAGCTTTAATGGCTTCAACTATTTGCAGAAAAGTTAGATGAGGTCATATTCATAAAAGAAAGTAAAAGAAAGATATAATACCAACCAATGTCTGGAGTAACGGCCGCAGACACAATTGGACACTTTGCAAAATGGTAGAAAAGGGACGCCAAACCATAAAGGAAAGACTTGCGAATGTGGGCCAGAGTTCGTCCTAAAGCTGGCAGCTAAAACAACCCCACTCTTTAAATGGTGGGCGTTGGCTTCGAGAACCTCGGCAGTAAGTTCGTCATCCGAATCCAAATCCATAAGACCAATAGCTTCGTTGTGATCTTCCGCCTCATCCACGGTTTCACGAAAGATAGGGTCATCGGGGTTCTTGACCTTGTCCTCAAAGACACGCCAGAGAGGAAAGAAATGAGCAAGCAGTGCTACCGAAGGTTCGGGAGCACGGAACCTTGGAGCAATGAACTCGCCGTCTTGATTACCATGCGGCCACATCCCAGTACTATACTGGACAACTTCTCTTGGATACTCTTTGAAGTAAGCCGTGTGGAATGCGGACTTGGTATTCTTGTTGTCACCAGTAAGCCAACCGATCCGCTCAATAGGCTCCGTTGGCACGCCTGCTTCGCTCTTTTTCTTCGGCTGAATCTTCAGGAAAATATGGAGACACTTGTTCATGATGGCGACTCCAAGCGCAAGATAGTATCCGCCCCTTTCACGGGCGAGACCGGGGTTCAATTCCCCGTCTGGGAGCTTTTCTTTTACCATCTTCTCTTTACGCGTTTGCTTTCTCAGAGAACCTCAGTAGGCGATACAAACAAATAAAAGTAAGATTGGTATCCTGAAAACAAAGCAACATATGCGGTTTCACATATATTGGAGATTTTATTTGCTAAGACAGATTCACTTGAGTGTCGGCAAGATCAACACCCTCAACGACTAATGGTACCTTGTTGAGTGAAGAACTAGGCGGGGCAAACCAGTCTGGGAGTTGACTCAAACGGTCTGGAAGTTTGACAAGTTCAAACTTTGCAGCAAGGATTTCAATCTCAGATTTATAGACATCCTTCAAGACAGCTTTCATTTGTGTAGCAGTAATCCGACCCTTGGGGGTTGTCACCAAACACAAGTCAATTAGACTCCACAGTGGTTGCAAGCTGCAATCCCCAAAGATTTTGTTTTCAGCTCTTTTGGTGAGGCCTTGAGGAAGTTGAATCTTGGCCGAGAAAAAGTTGTCCTTAATCTCCTCATCTGTTTTACCAGCGTACGGTTCGCATTTAGTTAATAGAGCGTAGGCAATCATTCCCAGTGACCAAATATCTGCTGCAGAGTTAACTGGACTAGGACTGGTGACAACTTCAGGAGATGCATAATTTAAGGGAGGTTTTGGGCCATTATTATCGACTGTGGTGCATCTAGAAACTGATTGATTTGTGTTGAAATAATTTTTAGAAAAGAGAGCACTCATAAAAAAAAAAAGTTCTGACGAAAAAAAAAAATTCCATACTTTCATTGGCAGTCTGGCGAGACATTCCAAAGTCTGAGATAGCAATAGTTCCATTCACTCTAACCAAAACGTTCCTTGGAGCCAAGTCTTTGTGGCAAATAAAAAATTTGCCGTCAATTTTAGTGCCATGAATTTGCTCAATTCCTGATGCTAATTGAAATAGGGCTCGGAAGACTTGTTTTGGATGTTTCTTGATGTATTCGTCAATCTGCCAAGGACAAAATTCTGCTACCAACTTTGGTTCCACTGTTCGAAATATTGTTAGGTTAATATATCAATGACCAAAAAAAAAAAAAATGTGTTGGAAAAAAAAAATCAATAAAATAACAGTTCTATTTACAGGCAGGAACAGGAACAAAGCCGATCAGTGTTTGCACAAATCTCTTGGACGACAACTGTAAAAACAAAAAGCAAGCACTATCAGTGCCAAAAAAACTCTAGGTTCAGTTTTAAATCAAAAAAATAACCTCTTTCCAGCATTTCAGCTCTTTCTGGAAGACGTCTGTGGCAGTTTTTGAGGCGTCTTGAGGGACCGAGAATTTCTTGACTGACACACTCTCGTGCAGATACACACCAACAAAGGTTTCAACTGAATTTTTTGAAAATCAAAAAAAAAAGTGTTTAAGTCTAATAGAAGCACTTGCGACTCACAGTAAATTCCAGTTTGGATTGGATTGAGCCCACACAGATGTAATTCCTTACTGGCTATCTCAGCCACTGTTTTCTCATGATTCGAATCCCACGTTTCAATATCTTGTAAGTACTTCTTGGTTGAATCAGATTCATCAATGTTATTCAGATCCCTTTGTTTTAGGATGTATGTGACTTTGGCTTTTAAACACCCGTCTGACCCGTCTGACCCGTCTGGCCCGGACTTTGAGGTGAGCTCACTTGCTACCTTTTTAATAAAAGCTTGAAGGTCGGATACAATTTGGAGGATCTCTTCATCGAGGGTCAAGCTCTTGATGGAAAGGGCAAGGTTCACAAGGTTAACACCGTCATGAAGAGTCCTGGCAAAAAAATAAACAATTTAGTCACCGAGCACCAAACAATAAAAATATAAAAAAAAAAGGAACAGGAATATTTAACTGTGTGAAATTTTTGATGTCTGCAGCTACTTTTTTTGAAGCCATAAACTTTACTGCTGTCGCGAACACTTTCTTGATGTGATTCCTATTGCTGCTCCTCAATGTTTCTCGTTTGAGATACTCGCAGATTGCATTCAATGTTTGTTTAAGATTTTCCACAGTTGGTTGCACTTGCGTCTGTGCCTGAGGTATTGCTTGTAGTGTTTGGGCAGCAAGACAAGTGGTTTCAAAAAGCTTCTTTATATTGGCCTTGTTTTCTTGAAAGGCTACGCAGAGCTCCAAGATTTCTGTGTTATGCATATTTTTTTTTTCGGGTGGGTTGTGTGTTTGTAAATAAACATGATTATTTGATTCTCGCATGTTCCCTCTGATGGCAGTTACCTTTCACCACAACATCGAAGGGAGGTGGTATTGCTTTTGAAATAGCGCAGATAACCGAAAGTACGGCCTGGTAGTCGATACTTTGAAATATGTTCCTCGGAGTCGCTGTGATTTGGGACGGGTTAATGGTCGATTGCCGTAATAGGAAGAGCCGATTCACCGGAAGCCCTTGGGGGAGATCCTGAAGATATCACAATCTGACTGTCTGCAGACGCGTTTTGTTGTGGTTGGTTGTTAACCAATGCCATTATCGACGCGACTTGTTTTGGGAGAGGAATTGTCAATTTCTCTTCATAAAATCACAACTCGCTCTACTTAATAAAAAGAAAAAATAGATTATAGAAACATAATCGAAAAGTATATCAGAGCGTATAATTATCCAGAAAATAATATTTATCGAAAATAATGGAAGGAACAGACTCAAACTTTACATCAGAAGGATATGACGCCAACTTCACGCCATACGTAGTTGCGACTCCAGAAGCCATCGTCAAGACTCAGACTGCAAACTCAGAAGCCCCCATCGCAACGGCAACAGTGGGAACACAGGCCTGGCTGGTCAAAGTTCCCAAGTTTGTTAAGGAGCAATGGGACAAAGTCGGGGACAAACCAGGAGTCCAGCTTGGAGTACTGCGAGTGTATGCTCCTCAGCCCGGAAGGTGCGTTTCCCTGGGCGGGGGGGAGTTGATTTGTTATGCAGTTAAAAAGACTTGTTCCACTCACTCACAAAACATCCAGCAAGGCCAAAGCACCACCAATCACCCTTCATTTACCGCAGAATCCTCTTCCTGGACTTGCAGACTTTTGGACAGATGGCGTTCCAAAGAACTTCAACTTGAACATCACAAACACAGAAGTGAAATCGTCATACGTCTTTACCACAAACGAACAGCAAGACTCTGTCACTTCATTCTCAGCGACAGTTGTCCACGAAGCGACAGCCACTCCTGTGATTGACGCGGAATACAAGGCCCTCGGCCGGAAACGACAGGAAGAAGAATCACGCAAACGGAGGAATATTCAGCACATCAATCTTCGGGACGCCAAGCAAGAGATGCGCGTTGGTCCTTCGAAGGGCGGAGAAGTTCATGACTCGATTGTTAAGGCGACGGCCAACTCTATTGCGGCTGTGACTGGAAAATTGAATCAACAGGATAAGAGGGAGAGAATGGAACGGGCCGATTTGATTGCGTACGTTTGGCGAAGACTATGGGAGTGTATTCTAACTGCATTTTGCACTATAGAACATTAATCACGCTGTTCAACGAACACGCCTACTGGAAATTTGCAGACCTCTCCGAGAAAACACAGCAGCCGAATGCATGGTTAAAAGAAGTACTGGGGACATGTGCAGATTTAGTCAAGAAGGGTCCTTTTATTCGTGCGTCATTGCGATAGAATCTACGCGACAGACAAAACAAAACTCACAAATGGAAAACGGTTTAGAAAAGATGATGGAGTTAGGTTTCATCTTCTCCAATTAGACATGAACTGCAAGTCGCCAAAGTGTTCAAAGAAAATTTTCGCAGAAGAAAAAAGCTCACATAGTATCCAACTATACTATCTGGGATTAATAAAGAGTTTAAAAACCCACAACATATTCGTAAGTACCGCTTTTTGTCTAAATCTGACCGGATGCCGCTTTTGGATACTATCGGTGAGCTTTTTTCTTCTGCGAAAATTTTCTTTGAACACTTTGAACGAAGATCGCATTCGTGGACAACTTGGCGATTTGCAGTTCATGTCTAATTCGGGAAGATGCAACCCAACTCCATCATATTTTTTAAAACGTTTTCCACTTGTCAGTTTTGTTTTGTCTGTCGCGTAGATTCTATCGCAAT